>JAGYYJ010001047.1:0-75565 GCA_019671005.1 Hibiscus mutabilis | reverse complement strand
GCAAGGATGTCTAAAAGGGTCATTGAGAAAATGAAAGAATTTGTTTGAAAGCTGACATTTTTACCGTTCTTTGCAGCTAAAATTAGTATACACCTATTTTCTTCACTTTCATCTTTTGGGGGGGTTAATTTATTTTTCTGGGAAAGCTACCCATTTTCTTGGGTACAAAGATTTGTTTGCATCTAAGACAAGCCTCATGAAGGGTGTTGGGTTCATTGAGATTGGAAAATGCCAAAACACTGCATCAAATCATTGAATACAAAAGCTAAGAATGTTGACGAACTTTGCATTAAACGTTTTTTTTAAACAGGCTTAAGACAATGCTATTTCATCGTTTTCTGCATATTCCTTCCTTCTTACTACTTGATGAAATCTCAGATATTTAAGTAAAACCACACGAACAAGACAACAAAAAAGCCACCCGAAAAAGAAAAAAAAAATGAGTATTAGTGAATCTATCAACAATAACCAATAAGAACATGGTGGCTTTATATATAGAGATTGAAGGGTGTATATATATAGAAATTAAAAATGCTCTGCATTTATTCTCTGTTTGTGTTGCTGGTTTTCATAATTTATTTAGAGAAATTGATCTTTAAGGGATTGAATATTTGTGGATCTTTACCTTCAATAAGCAATAATTGAAGTATGTGATTGCCAAAAGAAATAGTAATAATTGAAGTATGTATGTTTGATTTCTTAATTCAAAAGCAAAACCTTGGAATCATATCCGAAACAGGGCGGATCCAAGGTCTCGTCCCTCTCGGTTTCTTCAAATATTTTAAGTTGCTGTCTTTTTTTAATTTCTAAATATTTATAATGTAAACCATGAATTATTTTTTTTGTTTTCTTTATTGTCAACAACTTGGCAAAAAGTTAAAATTTTGGGTCCTTAACTATCTATTATTTTATAAATTATTGGGTAAAATACACAAATGGTCAGTAAATTATCTCTAAAAATATAAAATGGTCACCAAACTTTCAAAAATTACAAAATAGGCATTAAACTTTAGTTTTTATTATAAAATGATCACTGAGCCGTTAACTGGGAGACGCGGCAGTTATAAAAATTTATATAATAACATATTTAATCATCAATATTTACACATTTAATCAATTTAGAGATCAATAATGAGGGTTAAAGTAGGAATAAGTTGATTGAATGTGTCAATATGGAGGATTAAATGTTCTATTATTCAAATTTTTTTAACTGTCACGTCACCCAATTAATAACAGTTAACGGCTCAGTAACCATTTTGTAACAAAAACTAAAGTTTGATGCCTATTTTGTAATTTTTGAAAGTTTGTGGCCATTTTGTATTTTTGGATATAGTTTAATGACCATTTTTGTACTTTACCCTAAACTATTTTGGGTCCTTTTAACCCGAATCTCAAGTCTTGTGATTTTAAAATTTTTGTTTAAACTGTGATTTTAAGTTTTAAGAGTTAAATCATGGGAAATTTATTTTAATATGAATTAATTTATTTAATTCGACTAAAAGTTATTTTTATTATTTGGTTCGACTAACATTTGTTTTTATTTGACTCAAGTTAATAAAATTCAAATCAGGTTTCAATTGACAAATAAATCTTTTCAACTTGAATACTTCAGAAAAATCTCCTTTGATTTAATTGAATAATCAATATATATATATATATTTCAATAATCGCTACATTAAATTATAAATTTCAATATATTTTTACTTATTATTTTTTGAGTAAACAAAGCGGACGTCAGTCAATTCTAACATTAAGATAACAACGCATACAAACCATGCAAACAAGTTACTTAAATATGAATCTCCTAAGGATAACAATTTTTATTTTTTATTAAGACTGAGCTCATATTTTTATCTATTATTAAGTTATAAATTACACCATCAAAATATTCCCGAATACTTTAGCCCTATAATCTTTACTTTTAGGTGACTAATTCTTGGTTTAATGTAAAGGAGACCTTAATAAGTTTTAATTTTTAGATTTTTCCATATATTTAGATTTGAGTCCTAATATACGTGGTTTTATCATATCTATTTAATTTTTATATGAACTGTGGGGGTCGCTTAACGCACAAAGACAACAAAGTTCTCTCGTAACATATTTAATAATGTTGTATTTCTAATGAATCAAACTCGAAACATTTGGTTAAGCTTAGACAAATCTAATCAATTAATCCAAACGCTTGATGGTCATATCCATATATATTATACTTCAAGTTCATATATATTCTGATTAGAAATTTAATTATGCATTATAATGATCGATTCTTTTTATAATTATCCAAATACATTCATTATTGTAATCGTAAATTCTTTCTCAAATTTACCTTTTAACCATAGGGAAAAGAAACGTTTAGAAGTTTGTTCCATCCCTTCTCTTTCTGTGACTAATCATTTTAAGAAAACGAGTTTAAGAGCTAAGATTTAAGCCCTGTTTTTTTGTTGTGTTTGGAGGACCAAATTAGTTTTTTCACCTAAAAAATTTTAAAAGCAACAAAAAACAGGCAGCTTTTGAGTGTCAAAACCTTAATTTACCCCCAAGCTAAGTTCTCAAACTTTGGTTTGCCAAAAGCTAATTTTTTTAGCTTTTGCAAATCCTTAGTTTGCCCCCAAACTAAAATTTTTCCACTTCAACCAAAAACAAAACCTTAGTGTTAAACACCATAGAAAATGTAATTTCATTTTGGGAAACTTATTGGAGAAATTTTGAGATTGAAAGGCAGGGTTTGGCCCTGAATATAACAATAATAAAGTGTGGTCCATTGAGTTAAATTTGTAGCAGCGATGCCCATTGCTGAATGCTGAGCGAAGGATGTAGACATCCATTACATTATTAGTAGCATTACTATAATACTCCATATATAAGGGCATTATAGACATATCATGTGCTTCCCATTCCACGTCATATTATTGCACCGCTTCCTATTTTATCTGTTTCTGTATCCACCATTAGCTTTAACTGCATGCATCTACCCATGGAGTTGACGAGGAAATGAGTAGATATTATTAAAAGGTTTAATAAACGGTAATTTTGTTTATTTAATAATTTTAATTGGTAATGTTGTTTTTTAAATTACACCAATTTAGTTTATGTATTTTTTTAAAATTAATAATGTTGTCTTTTTTTTTAATTTTATCAATTTAGTAGTTAAATTTTTTAATTATATCAATTTCGTCTTTTAATTGTCATTGACTAATAGAGTCGTTAAATTTTGTGCATGTGGTCGTTATCTGGTTCTACATAAGCCATTATCGCCTACTATTTAGTCATATCGATTATGACGTGTCAGCTTTGATGACATGATATTATAAATGAAGAATTTTAGAATTAATTAATTATTTTAAAATTACATATTTTAAAAAAATCCACATCATCTGTGATGTTACATTATCAAAATTGACTTGTCATTATTTTATTGAAAGACATTAATTTATTAAATAAAATAACATCTAGATATGTTAACTTAGATGCTGTTAATTATTTAAAGTTGGAGTGTCTAACATGGTTCGGCTTGTGATAATATTTTTTTAAAGGGTGGATATATTATTGAAATTGCAAAAACGAACAACAAGAAACATTGATACGTGCCTCGTTAAAAAAATTTCTCTAACTTAAATTGCAGGAAAAAAAAGTGTAAAACGTATCAATATTGATCAAGTTACATCGATAAAAAAGGCAACATGTCCGAGACAAATCTGGAGATGGTATCCAGGCCAATAAAGTAGAATAGTTTTTTTCTAAAAAAAGAAGATACTAGTATTTTATTGAGGTAGTTCGACTAAGACATGCGTTTCGTTAAAAAATCTTCCTAAATTTTAAATGAACGAAAAAGAGTACGCTTGTCTAAGTCCAAAATTAATACAAGATACTATCACTAAAATTACAACAGCATCAATACTTAAACCGACAAAGCCCCAACATTCTAAAAGAACTTATTGTACCAAATTACAGTCAAAACAAAAAATGACAAGAACATCATATTTCCTAAAATCAAAATATGTTGACCAAAATTTGCGAAATAAACGACAATACATCCCACTTTGAATCTGAACCATAGAAGCTATTGCCCAGCTGAACTAGCAGAATTTAATGTCAATCAGATCACTAACGCGAAAAATACCTTGTTCAGCATGGTTATCCGTCAGGATATTATTTTCTCTAGGAATTAAACGTAATCTCTAATCGATACCAACACTACTCTTCAGAAAGAAATAATTGATTAGCCCTTTTTTTTACCTTTTACTTTATTATAGGCATTATTTTTTTCTTTAAAAAAAATTAGGAAATACTCATGGTAACTATTAAAGCCGACGGAATTAGTAATGTTATCCGTGAACGTATTGAGCAATATAATAGAGAAAAGTACAGATTGTAAATAAGTTGATATATGCTCTAAAATTGAAAAAATCATAAAAATGATGAAAAAAGCGAGGGTTTCTCGGTTTTATGGAATGGAAATCAGGAATTAAATTCATTATAGGACTTATTCTATCTATTTTAGAAGATACTATGCCGCCACTCGGACTCGAACCGATATGCTCTAGCACTGCTTCCTAAGAGCAGCGTGTCTACCGATTTCACCATAGTGGCTTGCTCGAAATCATAATAACCCATTATTTATTTAATCGTCGAGATTGAAGGTGAAGGGGTCAATTCAATGTAAAATATAAAATTTTTCAAGAAACATTTAATTTTAATTGATGAATAAAAACTCGTTGAAATAGCAATTTGAAAGTTCAAAAGGAATCTTTATTATTTATCATATCATTTTATTTAATTAGTTCGTCGATAGAGATTTTTTAGTTTGTGTTTTCCTAAAAGAGAACTGTTTTATTGTAACTAAACTAACTAGTTGACATTCTAATTTCATACATAGACATAACTTTTAATTAATCATTTTTTTTCTCGAGCCGTACGAGGATAAAACTTCTTATACGTTTCTATGGGGTATTATTTAACTACATCTATCCCAATGAGCCGTTTATCGAATTGTTGCAATTGATATTCGATCCTGAAGATAGGGAAGAGATCTTCGAAAAGTGGGTTTTTATGATCCGATAAATAATCAAACCTATTTAAATGTTCCCGTGATTCTCTATTTCCTTGAAAAATGAGCTCAACCCACATGAACTGTTCATGATATTTTAAAGAATGCTGGGGGTTTTACATAACTTAGTCTTAATCAAACAAAATTCAATTAATGAAATACAAAAAAAAGGATGTGGATGATTCATATCTAGCTTTGTATAAATTTTTCTTTATTATTTCCTCCTATCTTTTGTTCTATTCATACTAATAAATTTATTATTCGTATTTCTTATTACTATGCTACTATAGAATATTGCTACTCTACTATAGAATACCGTGTTCTATAACAACAAAACTAGATTTTATGGAGCTAATTTTATTGATATAAAATATAAAGAAAAAAGATCAATTGAATAAATGAAGTAATTGTATTTTTAAAAATATGTTATTTTAAAAAATAACATAAAATAAGATAAAAAATTTGACTTAATTCTTTTTTTTTCATTGTATTTTTTATAGTCTTTTTTCTATTCTTTATTATTTTCTCAACTCTCAACGTTTCTATTTAAAATTTACAATCATATTGACAACAGCGTATTGAACAAATATAATTCGATCATAGATAAATAGATCTATATATCCCCGCCCACAAGTTTGGCACTTCACTTCATTCAAATAATGGGTTCTTTCTATAGAATTTGTTGTGATATAATAATTTTTTTATTGTAATTGTATTGAAACAAAAAAAAGGATAACAATGGAATGAATAAGACAGGAGGCGGTCCGCAAATTTTCACTTATTCTATTTCTATGCTATGTTTTTATCTGAGAATTTCGTATTTTTTTTATTTTATTCCAATTTTTGCTAATTTCGTGTTTTGATTGCCTCGTTTGAATTTTTAATTCACCCAAATTTTTTATTTTCCGATAAAAAGCGAAGAAGAAATGAATGAAAAATAAATAAATAAAAGTTGCTAACTCAAAACCAAATCTTGAAAGATTTCGTTGCAATCAATATAGTAAATCAATATAGATTTATAGTAATAGTAAATAATAAGAATAAGTAATACAACGATTTCTAACTCTATTTATAATCAAATAACAGTACAATATTTTCTTTAAGCATCTTGTAGGATACTGTTGTTCCAGCCACAATTCTCTTTTCGCTCTACTAGTATTTAATTGGAGCTTGAACCCGAATTTCGGCGAGGTTGAATCCACTTTTTTCGTTCTACCTTCCTTATTTATTTTATCTAATTCTAAAAAAAACTAAAATAAAAAAAAGGGGGGCGAGAGAGTAGTCACAGATATTTGATTGTATCTCGATCTAATCTTTTTCGCCCCGTCCCGTGGCAATAACTAGAATTTAAAAAAAAGGGAATGTTAACGCATCCAGGAATAAACGATTGATCTCTATCAATAAACCCGCTAAAGAACCGAACCATAGAGTACTTAGTACCGGTGCTACGGAAAGATATGTTTTTAGATCTCGCATTTAAAATCCTCCTTCTTTATCGTATTACATTAAGGTAATACATATATAATCACATGTACGTGTGGTTAAAGGCAACTTGTATTTGTATATTTGTACCCGGAATTCCTAATTCAAAGTTCAAATTTAAATGTACAATGATTCGATAGATAAGATTTTCCATTTCTTAAAACAACAAAATAGGTCCCTTTCCGCCTGAGAATTCCCGCCAAAAATATTCATTTACTATTCATTATATGGTTGTTATATGATACGAGACCAAAAAGAGGAAACGGAAAGATAATTTTTGTATATCAATAGATGAAATAAGGGTGTAGAAAACAAGACAGAGATTCTCTACAATGACATTGTAGGCCAATTGAAAGGGATGTAGCGCAGCTTGGAAGCGCGTTTGTTTTGGGTACAAAATGTCACGGGTTCAAATCCTGTCATCCCTACCTATTACTTCTCCTTTGAGCAGTAACGATGGAGTAGTTTTAGATTAATTAAAATTAAACATACATAATCTATCATTTTCTCATATTATATATGATATATGATAGTATAGGTGTGCGTGAAATAGCGATTGCTTGTTGAAACCCGAGAATTGCGTGAAAGTAGGATACTTCAAATTCGTAGGTTCAAGAGTTTAAAATTAAATTAATGAATTAAAAGAGAAACAATATTGCAAATTTTAAAAAATTATATAAATTAAATTGATACAATTAAAAACAATATTATTGATTTAAGATTATTATAATAACAAAACTACCCTTTTAGTCTTATTTAAAATATTTTTTTATTTTTAATATAACAATAAAATAACAACTTTAGTGTTTAGGTTGGGTCAGGGCCGCAAAGGGCTCGATCAATGAGAGATCTAATGGCCATATTTGTTTTGAACATTGTTGAGGAAGAAAAATTATATTATGAGTCATTCTCGCCACGTCATTCATGGGACTAACCAATAAAAATTATCCATCTCATTTATTTTTATCATATTATTTTTTTTACTAAGTGAATCTTCAATCATATTTACTGTAATTAAATTTAAAAACAATTTTTACCAAGTGAAGATTCACTTCGTAAAATGATGACATAAAAAAATAATGAGATGGATGATTTTTATTGGTTGTTCCCATAGATGACGTGGCGGGAGTGACCCATGATATAATTTATTGTTGTAGAATCTTCTTTTATATATATATATATCAAATTTTATATTTATTTATAGTTTTATTGTTATTATGTAATTTCAGCTTCACATTCGAAGAAAATCGTATAAAGTAGAAGATCTTTAACGGTTGGATTTATTTTTTGGTTACAAATTTAAGAATAAATAATATATTATATATGAATAATTATCACATTATTAAACTAATAATCATACTATACTCAAGCAAGACACTTATATAATGTGATTTAAATTAATATAAAATCTAAATTAAAAATTCACACATAATGTTTACGAAAAATGAAACTCAAACAGAGACATTAACCTTATCATCGAGCTAAAATTTCATTGATTATACATTCACTTTCCTAAATAAATCGTGAAAAATACATCAGAAAGCTTAATTTTTTTTTATAAATTACTATTTATAGTTAAGATATATTATTTAATATCTTTTATTCAAACGATCAAACGGATTTTTTTAAAAATATTTTTAAACCTAAATCATATTTGAGCTAATATTTTTTATAAAGCATAAAAGCTTGTATTTATAGGGATCACTATATATATCATATATATATATATTAATTTCAGTTTGGTTAAAATCATTTTTTATTAGATAACGATGAAAATATTAGTAAACTTCATGTAAGATATTTAACAAATTTCCCTTAAAGTATTCAACGTTAAGATCCCAAGAGTGCTGGTAGAAAGTTTCTTTTAGTGCAACAAAAAATTATTTATTAATTATAAGAATTAGTATTATTTAATATGTTGATGATAAAGTTTTTACCCAAACAATCTTAATCCATCATCATATTTTCTCAATTAATATTTTAAATAAATAAAAAGAGCACATGACAGTTGATTAAGGTCGTTTATGGAGAAAAATATTTTTTAGGGTAAATTATGTAAATCATCATTGAACTTTACTCTCATACCTATTTCGGTCATTGAAGTTTCAAAATGTTCAATTTACTCAGTAAGTTTAAACATTAAATGTTTATTGTCACTTTCCTGTTAAATATTTGGCAATGTCCATTTACCAGTAATAGAAAGAACTTCTCCAAGATCCAAACGGCAAAAAATTTCATAGGCACGATAGAAGCAATATATTGAGAACGAGCTCCATCTGACGGTGGAGGAAGGAGATCGTCGAGAGATAAATCATAAGGTTTTTGGCCGATTCGCAAACTTCAAAGCACTTTCCGGTAAAATTGAGGTCGAATTCAGACTTGGAGGTCGAGACAAAGTGATTGGTGATATTTGGGACTGAACGACCATCATATATGATCGTTTGGGTTTTAAGAGTGACAAAAACGTTCAATGTCTAAACTTCGATAAGTAAATTGAACGTTTTAAAACTTTAATAACCAAAATAGATTTAAGAATAAAGTTCAGTGATAATTTATGTAATTTAACCTAAAATTTATCGCTCGTGTATCAAATAATTACTCTAATTTTTAATGCAATAACAAATGACACTTCTAAATTTGTCGTCGACCAAATTATTTCGTTTACAATATAATGATTTGAATTTATAATATTAGTTTCCATAACGATGAAAGTTGGTACTAACAACCGCCAATGATAATGTCGTAAGGCGATAATAAAGTGGACTTAACTAACATTATCCCATCGTAGTAATGGTAAGCGTTAGGCACAAAGTGGCAGCACAATGCTTGTACTAAAACGGATGATCCATTTCAAGTTCCTATCAGTAATTTCAGTGGCATTTAACAATGAACCGACTTTTGACCATTAGAAATTAAAGAGCCTAATAATTGAAACCCCAAAGTTGATTACACGTGAAGATTACCAAAAGTTGACCATTAGACATTTTTAATGAATAATATATGTTTAATTGTATTTCTAAATGAAGCTTATATTTTATAAATAAAATTATTTAAATTTAAATCTTCCACTAATAACAATGTTTTTTATTAGAATTATTCCACATTAATTATTAACTTTAATAGCATTTAATGTTGAATCAAACCTAACCTGTATTAAAAAGGAATATAATAAAATTGGGGTTCAATAATATTCTCTTTCGGATTAGTAGATTTTATGTAGCTTGCAACCTATGAATTCATAATAGTTGTCGGAAATTGCCAATTGGTATGAAAATGACAGATTTATGCTAATGGAACTGAGCATGATGTTTGGGATTTAAACACTTGGGAGCTTTGTTTTCTCGACCAGCAAACAATCTCCTCCACTAAAAATGATTTGAAGTGGAAGATAAATTTTAATAGAACAACACATAAGCACCATATAGACGGGAACATGTTTCAAGATTTTCATCCCATGATAGTGCTGTGGGAGTTTCAGGTTCTGCCACGTGGATTTTGGAATCCCCACAAACTGTGCATGTGGCACCACCTATTGTTCAGGTTCATGAGCGAGTGGCTTCAAATTCTCAAGTCATTTCCCCTTTTCTCCCTCCAATTGTCCAGTTTTCCGATTTGGAAATCTGTTTACTCTGCTTTCTTTCTTACCAGAAATTGTTTTCCTTTTAACATAATTTCATTGCTTTTCTGTTTATTTAAACCAACAAGGTTCTTTCCTATTTGCTGAAACAATGGCTACAACTTTGTTTCAAAATCCTTCAGCAACTGTTTTCACAGGAATCCAGTTTCCAGTTTCCATTTCCAGGCATGTTTCAACAGAATCGTCGCCTTGTTTACACTGTAACCACCGTTTCAGAAGCAAAACAAGGGATTTGTACAAGTCAAAGGTACAGAGGCAGATGGTATCCAAAGTGTTTCAAACACTTCTGAGAAGAAGGAATTTGACGGGAATCAAGTGGAGAAGAAGAAGCTGAGGATATTGGTTGCTGGGGGTGGAATTGGGGGGTTGGTCTTTGCATTGGCTGCAAAAAGGAAGGGTTTTGATGTGATGGTGTTTGAGAGGGATTTGAGTGCTATAAGAGGCGAGGGACAATATAGGGGTCCAATTCAGATTCAAAGCAATGCATTGGCTGCTTTAGAGGCTATTGATATGGAAGTTGCTGAGAAAGTTATGGAGGCTGGTTGCATCACTGGAGATAGAATTAATGATTGGTTGATGGGGTTTCCGGAACTTGGTGAGTTGTTAATGTTAAATGATTCTTGCTGTAAGTTTTCTCTTTCCTGCAACTGTTAAAACTATTCAAAGATTATAACCCAGAAAGTAGAAAACTTGTAGTAGTTGTTAATTGTTATAGTGTTGAGGCTCATGTGGTAAACTACTAGGAGAGACACTGTTCAAAAATTGTAGATGTTATCACACTTAATGATACATGGTTTAAACAGGTACATCAAGTTTGATACGTTCACCCCTGCCGCAGAAAGGGGGCTGCCGGTTACAAGAGTTATTAGTAGGATGACTTTGCAAGAGATCCTGGCTCGCGCGGTCGGGGAAGACCTAATTTTTGATGAGAGTAATGTTGTTGATTTTGAAGATGATGGGAATAAGGTAATATGAATTGGTCATAGGTTAAGATGGTCTCTCTCCTTAACAATCATTGTAGCTGAATGAAAGCATGAAATGTTATATTTATTATTTTCTTTTAGTATTCAGCAAACTGGTTTCACTGCTGATTCCTTTTTGTAGATGTTTATTTTTTGTAATTATGTAATTTGAAAGTTCAGGTCACTGTTGTTCTGTAAATGGAAAGCGTTATGAAGGTGAACTTCTGGTTGGAGCTGATGGAATATGGTCGAAGGTACGATTTTGTGTAATCTATTTATACACGCTGAACGTAACCTTTGTCTGTTTAGATGCTAGGCTGTTAGCGACCTCGTCTTAAGCTTGATTTGACAACATGTTCCTGACAATTTGATTATCAATTTTTCCACCACGCTGTTTCGAAGCTGAATCAGTTGCTGAAACAATAGCTAAAATTGAATCGTACTGCGAAAACACCGGTATAGGGAAACATGAGTTGAATGCGAAGAGAATTGACTGGTTGGCCCCTTGGTACCAACAGAAAACAAAACTAGAAACTAAGCCTTAACTCCAGAGTATAAACTTCGGTCAACTACATGCATTCTTTTCATTTAGTTTGCCGTTATTGAACCAGTTAAATATCTAACGACGCTGATTGTTTGTGACTAGAGGTTTAAACCTTGAAGTGTTGAAGTGACATCTTAGTTTGTGAATTTTCTTTTTTAGGTGAGGACCAACTTATTTGGGCAAACGGAAGTTGTATACTAGGATACACTTGCTATACTGGTATTGCAGACTTTGTGCCTGCTGATATTGAATCTGTTGGGTATGTTCCATGTTGTTTTGCTTAATACGATTGACTTTACGACTTTACATTTTGTTTTGCATAATACCATTGGAATGCATTGGGGTCTTGATACTTGTAGCTACTTATGTTGAAACTTCACCTGTGCAGGTACCGTGTATTTTTGGGACACAAACAGTACTTTGTTTCCTCGGATGTTGGAGCTGGAAAGATGCAGTGGTATGCATTTCACAAGGAACCACCTGGTGGTGTGGATACCAATGGTAGATAACCTTATAAGTATGTTTTATTTGTTAGAATTCAGTCAGCAAAAAGTTTGAAAGAGGCTTCAATTGCCATGAATTTTTCTTTTGGGTTTTCATTTCAAATGTGTACACCTGTTAAATTTTCAACTAAAAAGAGTGTTCATACTGAATGTTCCCAACTTATTACATGATTAGATTGTCTATTCTAAATCTGGTTTCTAATGTTTTTGCTTTCTTTTTTCATCCTTTTGCAGGTAAAAAGGAAAGGTTACTTAAAATATTTGAGGGTTGGTGTGATAATGTGATAGATTTGTTAGTTGCTACTGATGAAGATGCGATTCTTCGACGTGACATATATGACCGGACACCCTCTTTAACATGGGGAAGGGGGCGTGTAACCTTGCTTGGGGATTCTATCCATGCATTGCAGCCAAATATGGGTCAAGGGGGATGTATGGCCATTGAGGTATGACTTGAAAGCCCATTGTGTTGGCAGTTCCTTCTTCCCCAAACTTAAGCATCACTAAAGATAAAAAATGATGTTCTAAGTACTGTTGGTAATGTAGTTTAATATTATCTATTATGCTTTCAGATCAAATAATAAGGATGTTGGGTTGTCTTAGAGAATCCAATGCCAAATGAACAATTTTCCCCCTTCATCTTTGCAGGATGGTTACCAATTGGCCTTGGAACTTGATAAGGCATGGAATGAAAGTGTCGAGTCAAAGACAGCTATTGATGTATAATCTTCTTTAAGGAGGTATGATAGCATTTTCCTTTTTTTCCCTAAATAGTGGAAAGGGTCAAATATTAGAAAAGGGAGGTCAGAACTGCATGTACATTGGACATGTTTTTGTCTTCTTCAACCCAAAACTGACTGATTAATTCTCAGCTATGAGAGAGCTAGAAGACTCAGAGTTGCGATCATCCATGGAATGGCGAGAATGGCTGCAATCATGGCTTCAACTTACAAGGCTTATTTAGGTGTAGGGCTAGGACCATTATCAGTAAGAATCCATTTTAAGCGAGTAATGATCTAAAGTCAACAATTATGCAAAATCTGCATGCATGATCACCATGGGATCTGACACTCTTTGCAGTTTTTGACAAAATTCCTGATCCCGCATCCAGGAAGAGTTGGTGGCAGATTTTTCATCGACTTGGCGATGCCTGTAATGCTCAGCTGGGTTTTAGGTGGTAACGGGTTAGATCTTGACATGAATGTTTTCGTCTGCTTATTTCTTTACCTCAACTTTCAAGTTTGTTCGATTATGGAACATCATTTTAGAAGAATTCACTTTCTCTACCAAATTTTTTTCTTGGTTTCAAATCTTCCACATTGACCCGAGTTTATGGTACTATTGCTTCTCTTTTCACAAGACTTGTGTAATGGCACTGTGAACCTATGGCTGATAAAGAGCTTAGGGTAACAAACTTTTAACATCTCTAAGTTCAAAAAAGAAAACTTTTATCTGAATAGAAAGCTTTATATTGGGAAAGAATGAAACAGGATGTAGTAAACTGTCTAAAAGAATTGTCTGAGATCTTAGGACAATGTTTCTGATTTCTTCTTCCTTCTAACAATGAATTAACATGTTTGCAGCTCAAAACTTGAAGGAAGGTCCTTAAGTTGCAGGCTGTCAGACAAGGTATGTTGCTTTCATCCTACCACTTCATAAATGGATCCGGGAAATGTTTCAAACATATGTAAAGTCATTTTTCAGGCAAGTGACCAATTGAGGACATGGTTTGGAGATAATGATGCGTTGGAGCAGACTATTATTGGAGAGTGCGTATCATAGTTTTATATTTGTGAATTCCAGCATATTGTTTGACAATTTATTAAACAGTATAGGCTCTTCTATTTCTTATCTGGTCTGTTTTGCAGCTGGTACCTGTTGCCCGTTGGAGACGAAGTAGTTACCTCACAACCTACTTGTTTAAGTAGGGATGAGAACAAAACTTTCATGATTGGGTATGTATTTGCTCATAATAGGTTGTTTAATGTAACTGTGATCCTTTTAAATGGACTTTGTGTTTTCATTTTTTCGGTTCTCGGGAAATGGGTGTTGGAAATCAGGGTACAAAGCTAATTGGTGGGGGATTTTCTAATAGAAATATGTCTGTCGCTGTGTAATGGTCATTGCAGGAGTGAAAAGAGCGATAAATTTCCGGAAACGTCAATAGTGATTTCTTCGAAGAAGGTGATTTTCAACTGTTTAAGAACCCTGATCTGGAGCTAACATAGTTTCCTCACTTGTTCAACAATTTCATGTTTAGTTTTTTCTGTTATTATTTCTTTTTCCCAAGTATATCTCTCTCTCAGGTATCCAAAATGCATGCTCAAATCAGCTATAGAGATGGTGCATTCTTCATAGTTGATTTGCAGAGCGAGCATGGGACCTTTATCGAGTAAGTCAATGAGCAGCAAGCAACATCTTTTTATATATATGTGTTGAATTTCCTGGAGTTTCTCTAAAACAAACTCTAAATGTGCAGACATGGAGGAAGAAGATCGATGGTGCCCCCAAATGTTCCTACTCGTCTTCGTCCCTCTGATGTTATTGAGTTTGGTTCCGATAACAAGGTAATAAATAACATCTATCTATGAATTTACGTTCTATCTACCACTTTTTTCCTGACATGAACCGCGTCTTACATCCCGAGCAATGTTCAGGTAGCACTCCGGGTAAAGGTGATGAGATCACATCCGAAGATGGCTGAGAATGAAGCTGGTGGAATTCTTCATGCAGTCTGAAAATTCATGAACCTGTCATTTTTCAAAAACATGACATTGTACAGCATTTATTTACTGTGATGGAGTGATTGAACAATCAACTACATTTTGTAGAACGTTATAAAAAGAAATGTCATATACCCCTGCATCAACTCATTTATGTTAAGAATGAATATGTGGACATTTGATGGTAAATTTTAGACACGGTATGACATTGGTCCCAACTTCATTACAAATTCAGTGAACACTGAACAGTGCGTAGTGCTCGTGTCACGCACATGCAAAGTACTGTAATTACCCTCAAGAAATGTGCATCACTTGTCTTCACAGTTCTGATAACTTCCATCTTCCCCTTCCTACCAACCATTTGAGCTGCATGTTTTCGAGTTCGAAATTCCGGTTTATTTTGAATGGTTCATTCGTCGGAAATTTGGGTTTGTCTCAAATGGTTAGCTGATCTATTTTAGAAGACGAAAACAGAGTGAAGACCAATGAGCTAAAATAGTTAACACTTTCGATACAAGAGTCCAAAGTCCCGTCCCTCCCCTCTTTCATGTAAAGGTAAGTGAGGTCCCTATTTGGAAGATATTTTGAGAAATCTCAAAGTTTGAAGGACCATCCATTTCCATGCAACGTTATCTTCATGTCCATCTATCTACTTATCTGCGGCATTAAAATCCACACAAAGATACTGTCTCCTTTTGCTTGACAAAAAGCGACCCCCATGCCGCCAATTAGAGCCCCCCCTTTTCAGAAAGCACAAAGACAAGACACCGTCCCACATCACTGCCACACAATACATATTCAACCCTCATTTTATACCTCTGAAAACAAAGACACCAGACCAATGTTAGCATAATTGACCAATTGACAGCCTAAGCTTAATAAAAATTTTATGATTTTAAACCGACTATTACTTGGTCTAGTGCAATTGGTCTAATACGATAAGATATTAGTTCCATTAAGTAAGATCTGAATTAGTCGGTCAATGAGGCGATACTAATTATTAAATAAAAAAAATTACAATCATGACAAAAGAACACTAATATGGGTTTGAGATAAAATCTCAGTGGACATAAATGAAGAAATCGAAGAGCTAAAAGCCCATTTCTGATTGATAAAATCCCCACGTAAACGTGTCCCAGTTCTGAAAAAAATGGCATTTTCTCTTTGCATTTGCATATTATATGATCAGAACAAGCATATGCATGCACTGTGCACATGTTGTCGTTTCTGATGGTGCAAAATTAAAAAAAAAAAAAGGGTCAAGCACGTGAAAAGCTGGAAGCGGTGAATGGCGGTGGGGGACGATGGCATGTGAACGTACTAACGGTCGGTTCAGGTGGTGGATAGTGGCGGTGGCAGTGACCGTTGGAACATTAAATATGTGCTATGTTTCCCCACACTAATTGGGATAAATATTTATCATTTTATCACTTACGATAATATTTGTCACTATTTTAACACTAGTTTTGTTTCAATTTTGGTGATAATAAACGTGTTTTTGTCAGATATAAAGTATTATTTCCATTTTCCATAGAATGGCAGTGCACGTGGGAGAGGTGACATGTAATATTTTTTGAATAGACAATGGTAGAATACCATTGGTAGTGCACTTATACGGTAGCATGATAATTCATTTTTGAAATAAGCATGATAACTAATTTAATGACGTACGTAAGATTTTTTGTTAGGGGTAAACTTATAAAATTTTCGATAAAAAAATAAATTTTAATAAAAATATATAAAAAATTTAAATCATATATAAATTTCAAATTTTTAAGGGGCGACTGCTCCTGGGTCAATCATAACTATTGAAAAGCAATGATAAACTGTTTTTATATCATTAATGCGACCTTCGGTTACATAAGTATTAGCATAAGAACTATTTTTCATATATTAATGTCACTTATAGTTATATAAGTATTAACGTAAAGAAAAACTTAATCATAACTTAAGTATTAAAAAATGGTCATGGGTTATAAATGAATTAGTACAAATTAAAGTTTAGTATTAAAAAGATGAGTTAAAACACCGGTAGAAAAGAATAAATCTTCAAAATAAGTAAAATATTTTTCTTCCCTTTATTCAAATTAATTCATTAGAATATCTAAAAATTACCAACTAAATCAAGGCTCATTAGTTTTAACCGTTTCTTCGTAATTGTATATTAAAGTAAAGCAATGCATTAGCCAATAGGGTTGATCCAAGTGATAAGTAACTTGATATTGCTTAAGAGGGTCTCGAGTTCGAGGTCTTGTGTATGTAAAAAATTTATGTAGAGAGGCTCACTCACCAGAACCAGATGTGCGACGCGGATCGGTCTGGATTAGTTAGGGGAGCTGGGAGGACAACAATCCCTAAATTATCCTAAAACTTAAACCCTAAATTCAACATAATCCTTAAATTTTAATTCACAAATCCTAAACCCTGAATTAAATTACTAACCCTTAAAATTAAAGTGCTTGTGAAAACAAAAAGTTTTCACCCCTACATATATGAGATATTTTCCCAAAAATCATACTAATACTATTTGGGTAAAACTTTGATACACAAGCTGTGTAACAAGTCTGTGTATTTATACTATAAAAATTCAAATTTAAATTCTAAATTCCTAATCTTAACCCTAAAAACTAAACCCTAAACCTTAAATCCTATACACTAAATTCTAAAAACTAACCTTAAATTCTAAACCATACAACTCAAACCCCTAAATTAAAACCCTAAATTAAAATCTTAACCCCTAAAACCAAACGTGTATCAAAGTTTTTTCCATACTATTTTCCTTCGTAATTTTTGGGCTTTTTCCTTTTCGTATGTGGACCAATGTTCCCTACTATCCTTTTACTGGAGAACTTGCGACATAATAACAAAATTATTTCGCAATTTGTGCAGATGAAATCACAATTGAAGCCAGTGGTGTACAATCGGTTAATTTGGTTAACCGACCGAACTAGTTAAATATCATTATTCAAAATTTTTAACTCTTTAACCGTTAACTGAACCGAACTTTTTTTAAAAAATAACCGAACCGAACTTTGTTCGGTTAATTTTCGAATTAACTGAAATAACTATGGAATACTTAAATTTTTGGTTAATATATATACATATGATTAATTTTTACTTAATTCGATTAATTTTCACATAGTTTAATATATGTTTAATATATATATATATATTATATTTAATTTGATTAATTTGGTTAATTAACTTGTTTTGAACCGAATTTACCGATAACCGAACTTTCAAAAAAATTAACCGTTAACTGATCTAACATCTAATTAACCGACCGATTAACCGATCGAAATTTCGGTTCGGTCGGTTAATTCGGTTTTAACCGAATAGTAAACACCCCTAATTGAAGCTGTATTTTTTTACATTTCTTTTGGCTATACAATTAATAATACAATAAAGATTTAAAATTAAAAAATTAGTAAAAATTTAAATAAAAATAACATTAATTTGAAATAAACAATTATATATTTTTTCTCAAATTAACTTTTGTAAATAGTTAAAAATTATAAAGTAAAACTACTTTATTTGTTAATTCATGTATTATTTTTTTATTAATACTTCAAAACAAATAACTATGTTTTTTATTAATTTATTTATATTATGAACAACAATGTCATTTTACCATTGTTTTCATTTTCATTTCATAGTACAACAACGAGTTACCCGGTCCCCATGTATTTTACTAATTCATTCTTTTAACCCTAAAGAGAGGAATAGTGGAATACAAACTCCCGAAGATTTAAAATATAAAAATAAAAATTAGAGTAAATATTTTTTTCAAAGGAGGAAAATAAGTTTTCTCGGAGCTCTATCATGAACTGGTAACCGATTCAGCAAGTTTTCCGATTTTTTCTACCAGCTCCGGGGATAATTTCTTCGCAGGTTTCCTTTCCTTCCCCGGTCGAAAATCAAACCCTAACGCATCCGCAACTTCTTCGGAGCTCCACCCGGCTTTTCTAAGCGTATCAGAGAACCGATCTGCTTTTAAAAGAAGCGCATCGAGAACCGCTTGATTATCCAATAAAACCATCTCTCCCTCGAAGAACCCGGATCCTGACACGTGCACGATTTCCGTTATGTCGGACTCGCCCCACCCGCCTTCTCGAAGAACTGATCCGATTTGCCCAATGTATTCGTCGACCCATTTCGGGGTTTGGGTTCTTGGGATATCGATGTATCTATCAGGCGACGAATTCGACGACGATGAAGACGAGTTCCTCCGGCGCCGATCAACTGCCGCGTCGCTCCAGAACTCAACCCATCTAGGTGTCCTCGTACCGGTTCCCAAACTCGCATCCAAACTCCGTCTCGAGAAATTGATGGACGACCCGGCTGTTTTCTCGCTAACGGATCTCTGTTTTTTCAACAACTCCGGGTCGGATTCGGTGCTCTTAAACAAAGATTCCCTCTCGAAAAAATCAGATATATCAAATCCGCAACAGAAAACACGGTTCTCGTCGATGAAGAAAACCGGGTTACCCGCTAAAGACGGGTTACAGGGAATATAGCAGTGGTTAAAAATGGGAATCAAAAGGGGAGCTCTTTTAAGCGCATTCCTTGCGACTCGTAAAGCCTTTTCCGGGTCGGACGGTCTCGGACCCCAAGATTTGGACCATAAAGTGTTACGCGCGATCTGGAAGGAAATTGCAGCGATGGGAAGATCAAGCGAAGCCCGGAGATGGAGTCTTGCCCCGGCAGATCGCCAATCGGGAAAACCAGGACCCACGGGTAACCCGGCTGATAATATGGCTCGGAGGTCAGGTGGGAAAACGAAACCAAACTCGGCTTCCGCACGGGCGACCTCGGCGTCGGATAAACCCGGCTGGACTTGAAAGCCCGAATCCCGTAAATGGGTTATAACTTTATCAGCCAAAGAAGAGAAAGACTGAAGACCGTTGCGAACAGGTAGGAGGGCCGGAGTTGAAGGAGCGGAAGCGCGAGCAGATAGACGACGTAAGCCAGCTATATGACCCGGATTTAGACCGGACATTCTCCGGTCAACGTCAACCATTGTTGCTCTTTTAACTAACGTCGTCTTCTTATAATTCCCGTCGGAAATAAAAAATACTCAGTCGAAGAAACAGGTTTCCGGTGACTTTCTTTTATCTGTGTACACAGAGAGAATTAAAGTGAAGAGCTTGATTCTTTTGGTGGTGGGAGAACTTTAAGAAGTAAAGAAACGGTGCATATTTATAGCTGTTTTGAGTTTGTTTCTAACATTTTTATTTAAATATTATCTTTGGTAGAAATTTTACTTTCCTAGTTTAACCTTCGATATTTTTTCGAGGGGGTTTTGATAATGACAGGTGAAGACTAAGGTAAAAAAGCTTTTGCCTTTTTGTCTGAATCCAATTCCACGTCCAATGTTAACGGCTCTTTTTAATTTATAAATGTACTGTGATCATAACTAAACAAAATTATTAAATAATTTAGATTTATTTATAGAATTAATTCACTTGATACTATTATTATTATATTTAAAAAATTATGAATTGTGTGTATTTAAACTGTCTAGTGACATCTTTCATTCTTTTTTTAATGTTTTAATTTTAAAATTTTCTCATCTCATTGTCTTAAAACATCTATTTTTTTTGTCAAATTTAACTATTTTTTTTGGTTTTGTTGGGTAAATAATCCAACTTAAAATTAATATTTAATTTTTTTTTCTTCTCTATCAAGCAAAGTCTAAAAGTTAGAAACCAAAACTCTCTTGTCTCTCTGTTTTTTTTCATGGGTTAAGATTTAAGTATGCATTTAATAGTGAATAATTACAAGTGAAATGCATAGTTATAACATTCATTAACTTCTTCACAAGTGTTGCTCCTTATTTCTTATCAACAATCTAGTTGAGAAGCAACAAAATTTGTGTTTAATTAATGAGAAAATTAAGCAAGAGTTTTCGAGAATTATTGAAATGAGACAATTAGGTTTGGGTGGCTGCAGTAAATTAACCCTCACTTACTTTTAGGCAAATTACTACATTCATCCATTCTCACCTAAACCTCATTCCCTCCTTTACCACACTATCATAGCTCCAATGCTTAATTTTTCGATGAAAAAATAATTATTTTTAGTCATTTTAAAAGGTGTCTTAATGCGTTCCCATTTTTTCTTAAAACATTAATATTTTTAAAAAATAATATGTTAATTTTTTTGAAATTATAATTATAAATACAAATAACATTTTTGTTTGATATTAATAAAATTAATTAATATAACACAAATAAAATTACAATTAATATATATAATTACAATCATAATCAATCATAACAATACACAAATAGATGGATCGATAACATGAATATGTTTGCACATAAACCATACTAATTCAAGGCATAACTCATATAAGATGAGCCTTCAACTTAAATGAATATAGACTAAGAACTCACATGTAACATTTACACATAATAAGACTTAAATTTATGCGTTAAAAATGCCAAAACCTGAACTTTTAAGCATTCATTAGATTTTATTATGAGATCGTAATAATGTCTGAAAAACATCTTTGGAGATTATCCCATGAGTCTTTGTTAGCAAAATCTTATTTTACTTGTATATATGGTTATGAAAATCAGTTTGCTTAGACTTTTGGAGTTGTGTTTTTAAATAAAATTATCAAGATATAAAGGTAGCGAACATGTGATGGGTGGCCTTGTTTTTCGTTTATGATCAGTAGATATCAATATAAAAAATATTAAATTTTGGGATAAAGTTTTAATCATAAGTTACCTAAAGATGATTCGGTCAACGTCTGATAATATATATATATAGCTAGGGTTTGGAGTAATAAATTATGGGTAAAACTTTGGTACACAGAATGTGTAAAATTAATTTTACATAAGTCTGTATATTTACATTATAAATCAAAATTAAACCTAAATTCTAAAAAACTAAACCTCAAACTCTAAACCCTAAATTCTAAACATTAACTTTAAATTCTAAACCCTACAACCCAAACCCCTAAATTCTAAACTTAAACTCTAAACTAAACCTCTAACCCCTAAAACTAAAATGCCTGTATAAATTAAAGTTTACACTATTAAAGTTTTTCTCATAAATTATTTACAAGCTTTGATATTTTCATCTCATTCACACATGATCAAATTACCTTATTAATTGCAAACGTCCCACTTGCAAAAACAATCTTTGTTTGGAAATGACTTTGAAAATACTCAACGGAAGCTTTGCGAGGGCACTGTCAACTGTCAGGTGTGCATGGCCCATGTAGCGTGGACAACTTTTATTTTTTTTAAAAATTAACTAACATGGTCTGATTTTGAAATTTCTAATAAAATTTAGATAAACAAAATTAATTTTAAGATTTTTTATTAACAAATCACATTAATTGTTAACATATATATCTTTTATAACAGCTGATATCTAATTAATTGATTAATTATTTTAGATCAAGTTACGATAAATGTTCATTATGAAATAATTTTCCCAATCCAATTTGTTTCATTTACAATGTCAGGATTTGAACACATAACAAATATTGTTTAAGAGATCTAGTGTCTCATTCCACTAAATTAATTGATTGTTAGATGTTAATAGTTTATAAGAATAACGTTGCAGTACTCAAACCTTGTTCGACCGTTGCACTTGAGGATTGATCTTAATCCGGTCCGAGAAAACTTGTACTTCTCGTTTTATGATTATCAACTTCACACATATTTAAAAATTAAAGTCGACAAAGGTTGAGGTCTTAAATTCTTTAGTATTAAGTTTCAACTTTCATTTTGTATAAATTATAGTACATGAGTTGTCTTCAAATTTTATTTTAGTTTAAATATCCACGAGTAAGTTATTTTAAATTTATTCTAGTCTAATTTCGAATATATTTCGGTTACTAATTCGATTATACTCTATAATGACTAAAATTTATCGATCAGCCAGCAAAAACATCCCTTTTCACAAGTAGGGTTTTTTGGGCTTCGGCTGGGACACTACAGTTTGAAAGGAGCAAGTAAAGAATGGTGTAAAATGCGATGACACGGCGAAACAAGAAACGAAGGTTTAGGATTAGATTTGTAGGGCTTTAAAGGGGGAGGACAGACCAAATCGAAACCATGAGCTATAAATTAAAAAGTGGAGGGAACATGTGCTTGTTTGATCATGGAAGCGTCGAGTAGGTGGGGAGAGAGTCCATGGTGACCAACAAAATCACCCCCACCTGATTCTTTTCGTCTTATTTTCTCTCGACATTGCTTACTTGTCTTGCTGGATCCTGCATTTATGTTCCCTTAAACACCGATTAAGAAATCAATATCCTTTGCCCATATATATATGGACTATGGTCACTTCACGACTAGGAAATTCATTCATGGGATGACGATTATGTCAGTGTTTCGTTTATTCTGTTATATATGTCTATTATATCTAGAGCATGCGGCTAAAAGCTCTCAGTTAACGTCTTTGTCCTCTTTATTTTAGATTACGGTCAATACCTAGTAAGAGTAAATTTCTACTTTATGTTAACTCTCACAGTCACAGCCATCTTTTCTCAATTTAATTTCAAGTAGTTTTTCGGCATGGGGATGCATATGACTGGTGTTTACTATCATACCTAGAATATACCCCTCGTTATGCTGCGTAAAATAATATTAAAATTTATAATATCACTATAACTTTTAAATAATTCTAACAATACAATTTTAAGCAAATAAATTTAATATTAATATTAAAATATTAAAATAAATTAATTAATCAAAACATGAGACGAATTAATACACAATTTGAATATAAAATGAGAACAGGTACACTGTGAGAAATGACCTGAAAACATAAAAAAAATAAAATATTTTTTTGAACATTTTTTACTTATGGAAAGGGAGAAGGAGCCTTTTATTCTTAATGGGTCTTAAACCCACAACTTAAGAAAATGAAAAGGTGTCAAATGAAAGCTTTAACCACATGCTATAGAGATTGTTGACTAAAAAATATAATAATATAAAAAAAATAAAATGTTAAACAAACTAAAAATACACAATTGTTAAAAAATCAAATCAATACGATGAAACATACAAAAAAAAAGATTAACCGAGAAATAACACAAACCCAACACAAACATAAATTTTTCTATATTTAAATTTTACCACTAACAATTATACCAATGAATTTATACATGACACCTATACAAAATAAGATAATTGAAACCCAGTGCAAAAAAATAATATACATACACAAACCTATTAAAACATGTATAAAACGTATTATTTTATTAATAAATGTACATAAATTTACAATAATTTAAATACATAAACATTTTTATGTTTGGCTCACCTTCAATTTTCCAATTTCTGATGTTTTTAGTGTTATTGTAATACCCAGATAGATACGGATGCTAAATCCAATCTGTAGTATCACATTCGGGTTACCGAAGCGACTCACATTTAAAATTCGGATAAAAAAAAGTGTCAAACCATTTAAATTCATAAAATAATTTCTAAGTTTAAAAATACAAGTTCAAAAATTATTCAAACAATAAAACAGAAATCAAAATACAAGTAACAAACACACGTTTCAAACTCATATAAAAACAAGATGTGTCATACATGCCCCATAATCACACAGGTACCATACTCCGTAAGCAGTGCCAAAGAAACTCTCATACTGATGTCGATAACTGCAACATGTTCGATCCTTTAACATGCGATGGTAAAAACAACATGATCTTGAAAAACTCAGTAATACAGAACTACCAAATGATGCAGTAGGCACAAGCAGATATATGGCAAAGCAATAATACTATCATGATGATCCAGACAACAACGGGTCCCAATAATGAATTGGTTTTAGAGTTTAAAAATCACATTTTGAAAAACAAGAAAATGGTTTCAACTTTAAAAGTTCAAAATGATTTGATTTCTAAAACCAAGGATGAACTTGAAGCAAAACTCAATGAGTTTGTGAACAAAAGAATGCTGATTTACAAAATTTACTTCAACAAGTTCAAAAAGATCATCAAAAAGAGTTAGATGATCTTAGAAAAGAAAAAGATTTGATTTACAAAAATTTTAAAAAAATGAAGATTGCTCCAAAATAAATTTGTAAAATCAAATTTTTATGTTAGACAATCTAGTTCCTATAGATTTTTCAAAGGCAAAATGGTTAAAAATATTTGGGTCCCTAAGGGACTAATTTGTTCGAACAAAAAGGAAGACATTGAAAAATGGATTCCTAAGGGAACTACAGTTTTTGAGACTAACGCTATTGGATCCAAAGCAATTTGGATACCAAAAATCACTTGATTGTCTATTTGTAAGTGTGCTTGAGCCATTGATGAGCAAAGTCAAATTTTGGAAGCTCTTGACACACAATGGAGGATGGACACTTGGAGAATGAAGGCTTAACATCTTACCTTGGTTCAAGTGGTAAAATTTTGTTTCATGCAATTGCTTGATCATGCTTAAATTGTTTGTTTTTGATGATGATCTAAGCATGTTTGTATAACTCCATGATGTGCCTAATTGCATAAAGTTAGGAAGAGTCTCAATTACATGAGTTATATGTTTTTTGGCCTAATATGCTTACATATATATGTTTTTGGTCATTAACTTGTAATGTTTGGTTGAATTTGGTGAAATTTATGCTTGATTTGATTTAAATGTGTTATTTTGAAAAAAAACATATTGTAAATTTGTGGCAAAAATGATCAAAATGTGTATCTAGGATCTCCTCAAGCCTTTGTATGAACTTAAGACTAAGTTGTAAGGCTTTTTGGGTTGATTTTGATGCAATTTTCACTAGTTTCGTGCCTTCGGTACCATACCACCCATACCGTACCGATGCGACATTCAACCAAGTACCGATACGGTCTCCTTCGTACTAGTACGCACAGTCATAAGGGGATTGTCTTGTCTTTTTTTGCCATGTTGTATGTCCATAATGATATATTTTGATATATGGCATGTTTAATTGAATTTATTGTATTTATTTGAATTTTAATTTATTTCTCTTGAATTGTTGGACTAACAATTTACTTGTTACTTGAGTAAGGGGAGCCATTTCTAAAATTCTTTTCATGATAAAAAAAAAATTTGGTCTCTTTTCTTCGTTGTTATTTTACACCACAATTGATATTTCCTATAAATTGGTACTTAATTTTCAATGATTGGTTTTAACATTTCAACATTTGGTGTTTTGTACTTAAATGTGATTTCAAACTTTGTTTTGAAATTATTCTTGATATAACAAAAAGGGGGAGATATATGTTTGATAAATTCAATTTCAAAAAGAAAAAGGGGAGCTTTAAATATTTTCTCAAAATATTCTCTTTTTCTGAAATTATTTTTCTAAGGAGAAGTTTTCACAAAACAAATTTTCAAGTGGTTTCATTATATCAAATTTTGATATAACCTAAAAAAATGTTTTTAGACTAAACTAATTTGCAAAAAATATTTCAAAAGTCCATAAACTTAAAAAATATGTTTGAAAGATTTTCAAGGGTTTTTGACATGTTTTAAATGGTTTTAAATAGTCACAAAGTGTAAAAAACAAGCCTTGAGTACCGGTACAGTTGGACTCGTACCGATACCAAGAGTGCTCGTACAAGTACGATTTTTCGAGTACCGATACGCACCTTTGTCTCTGAATTTTAGCAAATTCCAGTAGCCAAAAGGTGTATCGGTACGACTTAGCCGTACTGATACCCTATAGGTCGTACCGATACGCTTGTGTAGCGTACCGATACCCAGTGTAAAAATGCCCAACGACTCTTTCTATTTTGAACAGGTGTACCGATACTCCTGCAGGCGTACCGGTACTGCCGAGCCTAGAAGTGCATTTATTGCTGAAATTAAAGTCCCCAACGGCTCTAAATCAACCCCAACGGCTAGTAACGACCACAAACTCCTTAGAGTGTTTAAAAGACTCAATCAAGCTGCCATGCAAGAACAAGAAACATCATTGCCAACATTCAATGTTTGAGAAATTGTTTTTGTGCTTAAAATGTCATATTTCTTGTAGAAAATACTAGTGAGCCAAATTATCACATTTGCTCAAGTGTTTAGGATTTTGGGTGTGAGCTTAACTTGCAAACACATTTGTCTTGTAAGGGTTTTCATTGTTTGCTTATTTGTTTTTCTATTGTAAGAGAGTGTATGATTTTTTTATTTTTCAAAGCGAATCAATTTTTGATTTTTTCACTTGATTTTTCTGTTTGTTTCTCGAAAAATGTAAGGGGTGAAAGAAATATGACTGAAGGCCACACGTCACACATTCATTAAGCAATTTTGTTTTGACCGACCCTGAAATGAATACGGAAAAAATATTAAACACTTATTTTAAACAAAAAAAAAACAGTATAATTTAAGCCGATATTTCATAATAAAGCGAATTTATCCTTGCATGATTTCTTGAATAACTAAAGGATAAGTTTTGCCAAGGCCACTATCTGCCCTAACCCCTAGCTCCGCCCCTGCCAACAGTTGAGATTATGGACTAACATATTTAGATAGAATCTCAAGGGTGGCATGAATTTGAACAATAAAGTTGCATGAATTTTGAACAAAGAAAAAAAATCATTTACAGATCATGTTAAACCAATCCATTCTGATAGCATTTGGCATTGCCTTCCATTTACATAGTTCTTCCATTAGAGTTATCAGATAGTTTTGGGAGAGAGGCCGGCATGGCGATCATGCGCTGTATCGAAGCCATCCCAGCACGGAAATGACGGTCGACGAATCCAGAGCGTGGCTACACCGTTTTGATGCCTATCGCGACGGACGGATCAACGAGGAAGAGCAGAAAGATGCGCTGCATAGCGTGAGAGTTCGTTCGGGGGGTCGGTATAATGTAATGAAGCTTAATTCTAGACTTGCTTATGTGGATTTTCCTGATAATATCAACTTCTATAATAATTTGTGTTTTTATCTTTTATTTCTGCAATGTCAATGGGTAAAATTTGCATAATTTCCTTGCATTCTAGTTATACAAGCTGATCTGGTTGTTCATTTAAAACACACTTGGTTCAACTTAATTGGTCAATAAATGTAAGTATCAAATTTCAATGTTTGGAATCAGACCCGAACTGGACATGTTTAAATAATAATTGAACTGAACTAAAATCACATTTAATAAATTCGAATTAAACACTGCAATTAAATTTAATTTTAGATTTTTTTCGATTCTACCCCAAATCCTTGGTGCTCATATTTTTAGTCTTTTGGAATGATTGAAAGTAGAAATTAGAGTGGGCCTAATTTGAGGGCAGTGGTAAGTGAATGGAAAACCAACTCGTGTCATAACCCTATTGGGCAGAAACTATAAAACAAAACAGTTCTTCCTGAGTCACCTTGTCCTTTTCCTCCAGGTAAAAGTTCCAACTCTCAGATAACCGGACCGGACCGGACCAGACCAGACCGACGTTTTTGGTTTTCGCCCCACATATTATTACCATTGTCTTTCAAACTCTTCTATTTTATCTGTCTTTTATTTAATTAAAAAAATTAAAATGGGATTCACTAGTTAGTCTAATGATTAAGAATGTTCATATTATCTTATCGTGTATAGTTTGAATTTAGGTATCAGAATGTAATAGAAAACACATCACAAGAACAAAAACAGAAACACAACAATGTAAGAAACAAGCTTCGATCCAAAGCAACTAACACAAAGGGAAGAAAACAAAACAAACCGCGAGAACAAACATAAGAACACAAAGGAGAAGACAACAATCTCTAAAAATCAAACAAGGACTGATGTACAGAAGTACCCAGCATTTTCTTCATCCCCATGACTGCTCGGAGCCACCAAGGTATATGTGTGCTTGCTTGCCCTTCGTTGGATTCTAGACATATCCAATTTGTTGATATTTAATTACATTCTCTACATCTAATTCTATGTAGTGTTAGTGTTAAAAAGAACAAACAAATGCACAATTGTCAATAGGTATAATAATTCCAATTTGTTGATATTTAATTACATTCTCTAAATCAAATAAAGTTTGAATCATAAAATAGGACTTGCAAACCCGAATAAATCGAAATTTTTTGACTCAGCTCGATCGAACGCCCAACCCTAATTATTGTCAATAGGTATAATAATTCCTAGTAAGAACAACTAGGGACGAAGTCAGAATTGGAGGTGAGCGCAAAATATAAATTCTGAGAAGTTGGGAAATAATCCAATATATATATATATATATATCAAGGTAGAAAAAATTGATTGGTAGGGGCAAGAGCCCCTCCCAATGCTAGAGTAAATTTGTCTCATAGAACAACTCTATGAAGAAATTAGGTTTCTTATTTTCTTAGGGATTGTAAGAATTAAAGTCTAGAATTGAATTATACACAAATATTTCATTTCCATAATTCATCCCTCAACACCAAGGAGGTTGTTAGATGGGAATAGTAAGATTTCATTTTTTTTTCCAAATATGAGACTTAGACGTCGGATGGTTACATAATATCGATTATATTCGAAATCGGATCAAATTATATTCTTAAAAAAGATGAAAGAACTCTCCCAAGTCCTAACATTGTTTTTCTAATACACAAGATGATAACAATTAACTATCAATGTATGAAAGTGGCAATGCATTTTTGGATAGTTTAAAATCCCCATCTCAATTGACTTCCCATGTTCACAGCTGAGAAAAGGTCGTAATACATATGTATAAAGAGGAAAAGGTGACAGCAAATGAAGATACTCCTCAATCACTCATGATTTGTAGCTATTATATGGTTGATATGTATATATAGTTCGAGACAAAGGCCATAATGCTAGCAAGACAAAGAATTTATATTCAAAAAAGCAAGACAAAGAATTCTTCACGTGACCACGTGATTTCTATATATATATATATATATATATTAGCTTACTATATTATTGAAATAATATATAATTTCATTTACCAACTGCGATCGATTTAATAAAATAAGATATTATGTTCTTAAAATGACGTCTGATATTTAAATTATGACGTATATAGAGTAAACTAGGTCTGAAGAATCCCATAATAAATCATTATAGTATATTGTACAGATTAATCGACCAAAAATTAAATACTTAGTAATTATAAAAATACTATTTTGTATATTTCTTGGACATAAATAGTTTAATATACATTTGTAATAACTAATCTTAATCATTAAAAATTCTTCTAGTACTTATTTATAGAGAATATTAGAAACCCTAAAGCAGGATATTTGAGAAATTATTAAAAGCAGGGCTTAGCAAAAAGCATTGAAAAGTTACCCACCCTATAAAAAAAACTGAACAAAGTTTTTTTTTTTTTAAAAATAAAACAACATCTAATCTTTAATCTTGATATTTTTAAAATTTTTTGAATTTTTAGTCTAGTTTAGTCATTGAACTTGGTACTTTTTTCTAATTTCATCCTGGACATTATTTTTTTTATTCTCACTAGTCTCAGAACTTAACAACTTTTCCCAATTTGATTATCAAACTTGGATTTCGTTAGAGACTCAAATTAGGGAAGGAGCCAGAGAAATTCGAGGGGGCAAAATAGAATTTTTTACAATTGAGGGGGGCAATTCTTAATCATCCAATAAATGTTTTAAATGTAATATATAAAATAAAGGTAATTTTTTGGAGTGGGGTTGGGGGGCTAGAGACCCTCCCACACATAATGTAATTCTGTCCCCGACTAAAATGTTTAATAGAATTCAAGTTTGAGGCCCAAGTTGAAAAGGCTATCAAATTTCAGGACTATTTTTGATCAAAAGAGGCCAAGATGGTTAAAATGTTGTAAAGTTCAGGACTAATATGGACCAAAAACAAATTTAAGGACCAATTTGAAAAGGATAAAAATCCAGGGACTAAATGCAGCTTTTATCCATTCTTGTTCAAATAATATAAAAAGGAAAGGTAAAGTCCAGATCACGTGGTCCTTTTGATGCGTCGGTGTCGCCAGCTCATTCACTGATAATTTCACTTACAAGTCAAAGCCCGGTCAAAGGAGCACGACGCAAATGCAACACCATCCTCTTACCCTGCACCCAAAAGGCCAAAACTCTTTTTATTTATTTATTTATTGTTTTTCCTTCTCAAAAGAAGATGAAAAAAATAGAATATTATATAAATTTATTACGAGGACAATACTTACAATTTTATTTTTCTTATTCACGTTATCATAATTTAAAATTTAATAAATGATTTTAGCGGAAAATATGATCGAACATCTGTGTGTATGAAGTGTGTTGTTAAATTATTAAAAAATATAAATAAATGTTAATATATAATCACTCCAACCTAATAAAAAAGACAATATCATAATTCAAATTACTACTAAACAAGAGAAGTTTTGAAGTTCATTAAGTGGTCAAAACCCTATCCCTTAAATAACACTGCAGTTGCATTGAATGCCAGCAATGGAACAATTTCAACATCCCATTTCTTCACCAAAACCCATCCATTTTTTATTCATCCTTTACGGTACCCCCAGCTATCTCTATATGTATTTCACCTAGATTTAATACTTCATATATTCATGTTAAATTCAATTAAATAATTGTAACATTTCGATAAACATCAAATTTCGAATAAATATCCAACTCTTCATAAGATTAATAGTATATCCTGATATGAAATAATTCTCTCCCCTAAACTCTTTCTAACAAAAAAAGTTTTCGTAAATCTAATATATATATATATATATATATATATATATATATATAAAGTGGTAAAAGAACTTTCTGCTTAAGTGATATGGAATATATATATATATATATTATATTTTTTGATTGTCCTCCTGATTTTCCAGAGCTTTGCCATGACTAAGTCGAACGGACCCACGTCGCACACTTGTTTTTAATGGATGAGTCTCTCAACGAGAATTTTCTGCATACACAATGTCTCAAACTCGAGACTTGCTTAAACGATACCAAACTGCATACCACTTGAACCAACCATGATATTATATTATTATATTAATATTGTATTCAATATGATAAGTATAACCTTACAAAGACTGGTTTCAAAACACTTGTTAACAAAATCTTAGTATGCATGACAATTTTAAAGAATAAATTAATAAGTATTAGTTCAGTTGAGAATGATACTATTATAGACTTAAAGTTATAAGTTGAACTATATATAAACCATACCATCCTCCTCCAGTCCTCCTACAAGTAATTTAGAAAATCCATGGAAAGAAAACTTTAAAGAATAACTTTAGGCCACTGTTATCTATATAAAAAAAAGCGCGAGCGCACATATATATATATATTAGAGGGGGTGAAGAAATCAGTGGTGTGGGAAGACAAAGGACTGTTTCTTGGAATCTTCCTGGAGAGTTTTGCAAGTGTATTTAACAAACTTGTTTAGTAATTATTATCTTATCGATTATGGTGGAGCTTTGCAGGAAAATAAAGCTTCTTAGTAACTTCTCCTACGTCCAGACCAAAATATAAACAAATAAATAAATAAATAGTAGTTGGAGGATTCTGTTCCTGTGAGTCTTAAAACTGGTCTTCATCATTCAATGCTAATTAACATGTCATGACAAAAACCATCACATCATGGTCATGACATGCATGTATTCAAAACACACACACATAACATAACTCATCAAGCTCCACCCCCTACACAGATATAAATACAAACATCTACTTAGTAAGTTGTTGTAACAGTGCAACAAGTGTCCCTATAGAATTTATTAGGGTTTCTTCTTTGTCTTCCTCTTTTTTCTCCCATGTTGTTTTAAAAAGTTGATGGCATACTTAGAAATGTATAATGATTCCGACCACAAAAGCCGTCGTCGTCACCACCACTGTGACCCAATGAGCCCGAGAATCTCTTTCTCAAACGACTTTGTGGAGACACAGCAGGTTATGAAACAAGAGAGGAGCTCGAGGGAGGCTCCGGTGTCGTCGGACTTCGAGTTCACGGTGTCGAACTGCTCCATGATGAGTGCCGACGAGCTTTTCTTCAAGGGCAAGCTTCTGCCATTTAAAGATAATGGTGGGAACCAAATGCAAAGGACTTTGAGAGAAGAGCTTCTTGTTGGGGACGATGACGATGATAAGGTTACACTGAGGCCTCCAAAGGGTTCTTCCTCTAGGTGGAAGGGATTTCTAAGTCTGAAGAGAAACCACATTGGTTCCAAAAAAGCCGACAAGAGTGAAGGGATCTCTAGCAGTAAAAGATCTGGTTTTGTTGACGAGGACACCCATGTTTCCAAGACTTCACAGGTGATAACAAAGAACCCATTTTTCTCCTTTTAGAAGCTGACTATTTGAGGTTTTGTTTGGTCTAATTTCATTAATGGTATTTGTTGCAGGACCATTTGACTGAAGGAGGGTCAAGTTGCAGGGATGTGGAGTTTGGGGTATAGTTTCAATTTTGGAATGTATAACTTGTAGAGAAGTGGAGCATTTTTTTTCAAAAGAAAAATGGGAGATTGAGGATAGCTTAATGGGGTTTGTTTTAATCCTTTTTCTTCTTCATTTTGAGGTCTAGTCTAGTCGCAAGTGTTTTTGTTTGATTTGCATTTTATCTCCAAGGAGATGGGTTATCTGTCTGTCTGTTTGTACAAAATGTTTGCAGTTCAAGAACTTGTTTCTAGTGTTGAACAATCTTAGACTCTCTGGTCATTGTTTTGTTTTTATTTGAACATACTGGTGTACTTTTCATTGATGCCTATAAAATAATCCATGAAAAGAAGAGAAACGGGATCCGGGCACATGTTTACATGGGGAGGTGGGACGGTGGAGGACCGGAGAGAGGGCTGGCAAGTAATCAGCAATGAATTCGACAGCTAATGCACCACTGTTTCACGTTGGTAATTGTTTGTCATTTGTTTAAGGATATGACAGCTTTAGGGCATGCTAATCTTAATTCAGGATTCAAAAGCACTTTAAGAGTTTAGTTTGTGCCTACTAGTCCAGGATCTCAGTTACTTTCCAAGTTTTCATCAAACCAGAAAGAAAGTGTTCTGGTCTTTCTCGGACAAGATGATAAACCAACAGTCTAGTTACACTAGGACAATACCACTTGTCCTGGAGCTTCACAGCACAATACACACATGATCGTGTATAGCACTTAAGCAGTATATATCTCAGAAGTATACACAGTCTAACTGAAGAAAAGATGAAGATCGAGAAGAATGGTTATTTGGTATGTAATTTAAGACGTTAGCTTGAACGTTCTTGGTTCAACTTATGGGCTGCTACAAAGCACAATGCCTGGACACAAGTAAACAAGGAATCCAGAAGCTATAAACCATCATACATGTGTATCCAACTTTTAGGAAACTTCACTAACCTTAACGGTGTCCGACCAGGACCCAACACCACTGCCTGTCCAAAAGTCTATTTATTAGTTCTAATTCCAACTCATCTTAAGCTAAAAGACAAACGTTTCTGGTTGGGAGTTTGAATTTAGAGAAATCCCTGGCTCCATTCCCAGACCCATAATTTAACCCCGGAAAATAAGTTCACCTTTGCATTCTTTTTGAACAAAGGAACCAGCAGGCTTCATTAAAAACAAAGAAAAACAAGATTAAGTTCACCTTTCCATTCCCATTCCAACTCGTCTTTTTGAACAGACGAACAGGAGACCAAAATCAACAAACAAACAAAACCCAACGAGAACGAATAGACTCAAGTAGAACCTTTGCATTCTTGAATTCGTGCTTTTCAGTTTGTATATTAAATTTTTGTACTGTTAATTATACTAGATTTCTCCGTATTTATATTTTAAATTAAGGGTAATCTTCACCGAAACTCCTTTTATTTAAGGCGTATTTTTTTCGATCACTCAAATAAAAAATTTATTCTTAGCTTTTAAAACGTACAAATTGATACATCTATTCATCTCAAACTAGTCTGGGCTTATGGATTTGAAAAAGTCCAACTAATGGTCCTAATGGATCTTAATCTTGTATGGGCATTTTCAAAATTGGTTTTACTGTCTGGATTCTAATATTATTCACCGGTAAGATTAGGCATCAGCCACATTGATTTCTGATCTCTCAATGACTAATGTCCCCTTACACAACAGAAGGTCTCCAACATTCCTTCCTATGGGAATTTAGAAATGGAGGAAGCCACAGTTTTCAGGTTTTTTTCATTAAATAGAAAGGTATTACATTCTCATGTCGGGATTCGAACCCATACAAGATGAGACAATATTAACATAATTAGCCACTAGGTCAATTAATGGATCTCACAACTTTCGAGTTTTCTAACAATGGGTTTTTTTCTTATTGTTAGACTGAAGACTTTAAGCCTCCCGAACTCATATTATGTAATCATAATGTGTTTTCTCTCGAGTTTAAATTCAGCTATGGATAGATATTGTCAAATTTTATTCTTGATTGAATTCCGTTTACAATTATTTGGATATGTATTACTTGTAAATATACATTTAATATTACTTGCAAACTATTTTTAAAAAATAGTTTACATTTTTTTAAACATGAATTTTAAAATTACATATGGGATTTGAAACGATATCCAATATGAAATAAAAAATTTAATTGTTCCTATTATTTTAATGAAAGTTTCATTTTAGTTCAACTGTATTGATGAAACTAAAATGAAGCTACCTCAACACTTGAAAAAGAAATTTTTCTTTGAAAGCAAGATAAATGATTATCGATCCAGATAGACTATTATACAACTCGAATATACTATTGAAAAGAATTATGGGTGAATCCACGGTTGTTTGATTCATAAAATTGGAAGACATTAATATAAAAATTCAAAAATATTAATAAGTTTAATTTTCAATATTACATTAGAAGACATTGGACAAAATGCCTAACTTTTACTTTTTAACATATTAATATAATTGATATAGTGTATAATGTTATAAAATAATTGTATGCATTATTAAAACAAGTAATATATATATATATACATATACCAATATTTAATCTGAATTAGCCAAAAAATAAAATGAGTAACAATGTTTATATAAAGAAAATATAAAATATTTTTTATTTTAGTTAAAAAGATTAAGTTGACGACGTATAAAAAATTAAGAACAAAATTGTTCAACATTACCCAAGTGAAAGATGGAAATAATATAATGTTATATTATCTAAAAAAGGGAAGATAATAATAACATTAACCTTGCATTATCATACGTTGTTTACTATTAGTAATATTTTATTGTTATTGTCAGTTAATATAAATAATAAAAAGATATAATTTTATTTTAAAATCTTACATTACCTGTCTTTTAATTGAAAAATCAAACATAGCTTAATGTTTTAAATTAATTATACCAACTTAACCACCTAAAGATATTTAGATCTATCAATTTTCAATAACTATTAAAAATTATTTATTTAATACTACTTTTATATTCTAAAATTCATCTTTTTCTAATTCAATTATTGTTTCATGAAAGGTAAAATTTTCACCCAACGATGAATTCCAATACAAAACGTGAATGAACTGTGGTCGTACATTGGGAATTTGGGATAAGATTTGCATCAACCGTCAAGATTCCAATACAAAACAAGTGTAACTCACATACTTGGCATGGCGCGTGTATAGTCGTCTCTCCTCTGCCATACATCGGGCACCATTGACTTTCCTTATCTGATCATTCTCCTTTTCTCTCCCCCCACCCCCCCCCCCCTTATCTTATTTAAAATTAATATAATTTATTTTATAATATTTCCAAAATATCCAAAGAAAAATTGCATAAAATAAAAAAAAAGATTTTTCTGTTAGTGTTAGTAAATTTTATTAAATAAATGCAAAAAAGAAGAAAACTACAAACTAAAAATTACTACTACAACTGACGAAAGCAGTGGCACCGTATCAGAGAAAGAAGGGAGGAACAAGCAGAATTTAGCAGAAGATATAGACACGGATTTTTGGAGATTTCCCCCATTTTTTCCCTCTTTCAAAGAAGCTTCGTTTTCTTATTTTTTTCTTCGTCGTCGTTCTATACATAAGAAGAAAACCCTAGAAATGAAAAAAAGAACCTAGAATTTTAAATTAGGAGCAGTACCTAAGACAAATGGTCTGGCCTAAAAAATTATCGATTGCCTGGCTTTTTATTCATGGATTTAGTCGAACCCACTCGTAACGACCTACCAACGGTTCATCTTTGGCAATATTGTAGTTATACCTACAAAACGGTAAACAAAAAAATATCCTTTAAGTTTCAAAACTTTGCGTTTGGTTGCTAAGAAAGTTTAACAGCGGAAAAGAAAATCTAGATCTTTTTGCAAAAGGGAATGTGCATGAACTTACTTTTCTGCAAACTGTTTTTGAAGTTTTTTCTCGGCAGGAGCAAAGAATTCTTCGAGTTCAGCTTCGGTTGGCATTTTTTCCACCGTTGATCTACGACGAGAGTTCGTCTCTGATGATCTCGACGCTGAATTCAGGTCTTCTGGTTCAGCTTGGAGATCACTGAACGGCGTCATTTCTCTCATACTAGAAATCACAAAAGAGCAAAAGAATTTGAGCGGAGGAGTATACAAAGGAAAGGATAATTTAAAACGAAAAAATAAACAAATTTAAATGATCGGCTGTTTTTGAAATTCGAATTCAAGATACGCGAAACAGTAAGTTACAGTAAATTAAATATTAAAATAATAAAAAAGTTTATAAATATATAATTAATATTGTAAACGCTACCTCTCGCTGCTGCTGAAATGCGTGGATGTTTCCACTTCAAAACTCTCGTCCTGCAAAATTCAAAAAAAAAAAAAAACTACTAGAATTTAATAGCAGCAATTAAAGCTGGAATAAAACTAAATTCCTAGAATCAATAACGACATAGCTTAATTATTAAAATTTAAAAATAAATAAGTAACTTTCGAAATTCACCTCCAGATCTGGCAATTGGATATCAATCGTTTTATCGCTCGATCCGATATTGCTTGAACAGCATGAGTATGACACTTCATCATCATCATTCGAGTTAGCGCTCAAACACCGATTTCCGTCATGGCGATGGTGATCTACCAAAATTCTCCGACTTCTCAACTGGATATACGACGTAGTTGAGGAAGTTACTTTATTATATTCAGCCTCTTTGTCGTCGTTTAAACTTCTGCGTTTCTTATGAACCATTCCGGTTGCCGCCATGGCTCTCGTTTGAACTCCGACGTCAACTAGCTCCATAACTGCAATTCCTCCAATTTTTCTACACTTTCTCCTCATAATTAAAAAAAGGAATGTAAAAATCTTGATCTCTTTTCTCTCTCGGTTTTTCTTTTAGAGAGCGAGAGAGAGAATTCGTTTTTGTTGGCTTCGAGCGCTCCTTTTCTTGTTTTTGTTAGCTTTTGACGATGATGGCGATGGTGATGATGATGGGAGAGAAGGGAGGGTACATTGAACGGTGAGGATTTTCTTTTGGGGTTTTAAAGGAGGTTGTGAGTGATGGTGGCCCATTTAACAGCGACCGGGAATCTGTAACGGGGAATTTGACGGCGTCGTAACCCGGATCTGGAAGTGTAACGGCAAACGTCGAACATTAAACTAATTAAGGCTTAACTACAAAATAAGTGCCTAAACTATGTTTCTTTTTTACAATAAGTGCCTAAAGTATTTTTTGGCTGAAATAGGTACATAAAGTTTCATTTTTTGGCTGAAATAGTTGCCTAAAACATTTTTTGGCTGAAATAGGTGCTTAAATTTTCATTTTTGGTTAAAATAGGTGCCCAAGTAAGTGCCAAAATTGACTTTAAAACAAGCCAAAAATAAAAGTTTAGGCACCTATTTCAGCCAAAATGAAAGTTTAAGACCTATTTCAAATAAAAAATACTTTAAACACTTATTACAAAAAGAGATATAGTTTGAGCACTTATTTTATAGTTTAGCCATTAAGAAATAACACGTGGATTAACGTTGTACGGACTTTGAATAACAGGAGGGTAAATGTTTCAAAAAGTTGGATCATGTTCCGCTCTATATTTTTAATTAGTGCGATTTATAATTTTATATAATGTATGTTTAGGGGTTAAGTTTAGGAGTTATAAATTGTGATTAGAATTTAGGGTTTAACTGTTAGGATTTAAGTTTTAAGGTGATATGATTAGGAATTTAAGTTTTATCGTATAAATCTTAAAATTCTAAACCTAAAACCCTAAATTATAATTATAATCTATAAATTTTAAACTCATAAATCTAAATACTTAAACTCTAAACCATAAATGAAATCCTAAGCATTGAAACTAGAATGCTTATGGAATTTTTTTTCCACCGTCAGTATATAAAATAATACCCATATATCAATAGTGTAATGATAATTTTTTTATTCATTTAATTTTTTAGTTGATACTAACATTATTTTTTTCTTTATTTTCTTGTTTAATTTATTTTAAATTCTAAATAAGAATCATCTTTGTTAGGACTCCCTTCTTGACACACATCATTATGATAATTTTTGTCTTTCCTTGCTATACGTTTTTATCTGTCTTTGTGGGAGTCTATTGTTTGCGGAGCAATTATTACAACACACTTTCTGTTTAGAAAATGGTGATATAATATGACTAAATCTAATTTTGTGATAGTTTGACGATGCAACTGGAATTGTAAGTGAAGTAGTTTAAAAAGGCTAAGGATGCCTTTGAATTTCACTAAAAGTTATCTAATTTTTGATCATTGACTTTCTACTGAGGTTTCAATCTCTGATTTGTGATTTGTGTTTAATTAAATAAAAAATATAAATTTCGATGATGGTTGTTATATTTTTTATTATAAAACCTAGCCTCTTGTTAATGTTAAAATTTTTAATTATCACATGTATGGTTTACTTTAATAATGCATGAAATTTTATAAATTAAAGAAAACATAAATTATATAAAATACATGAAATGATGTAAAAATGTATTTTAATATAATTTATTTCATTTGGATATGATCAATTTGAATTTTAAAATTTCAGAGTCATTCTCAAGCTTAAATCTATTTTATTTTATTTTTCAGTCGAGTTCGGGTCTTTTAAGGTTTTGAATGATGCTTTTAAATTGGACATTCGGATTTCTCATATCAGATTATGGTAATTTCCGATAATTTTAATTTTTTGTACGTATTATTAAGGCTCGATCATTTCAAATTTGAATCAATTCAAATTATTGATATTTTATAATCAAATCTGGTCGAGTAAGATTTGACCTTAAATTTACATAATAGAGTTTTTAATTCAAGTAAAAAACACACAACAGGTCTACGAATTTGCAGCGAATGTTGAGCAACTTTAATTGGCCTACGTAGAGGTAGAGCGTGGTAAGGGGCGGTAGGGTCTTCCATCACTCGATCGAGGAAGTTATGAAGTCGGTGGGCACGGTCTGGTAATCTTTGAACCTACCTAGCAAGCTAGCTGGCTGCTATTAGAAAGAAGAAACTGCGTTGATCACTCTCATGAACGTTCGAGTGGCGGTGGGCGCTGTAAAAACTACAAGGATGGGGCACGCATGGACATGGTCAGTTAATAAAAGGCCATAACGGCGCAACAGTTAGGTATACAGAAATCAAGTAATTGCTGAAACGTGAGAAAATAATCTTGAATCTTTATTATTGATACCGATGGACATTTTGCACGTTACACATGTACGAACCTTTGAGTAGTTGAGAATTTAAATTTTGACATTGTGAATGAAATAAATTAAGTTAAAATTTTTTTTCACTCATCCTTTACAAACATTTACGGTAATCATTTCGAGTTAGTCATGTAATAGATTGGATACAGATAGTTAAATAAAAAATACTTTGAATAAAAGTGGTTAACACATTTTTCAAATGAAATTACTTGGAACTCTCTTTTTTTCTTTACATGTATTTTGAAATCAGATTTTACATTCCCATAATATTTAGAGTTGTGCAAAAAAATTTCACACATCGATATTAAAAAAGAACATCAAAAAATTTAATTATTTGGATTGAAAATTTCAATTTGGTTACGTTTCATAATTTTAGACAAAAAATAACCAAAACGTCCGGTTATCTATAATATTTACAAATTTTATGTATTAGAATATCTTATAGCCTAGTTAATGGCGTTTGGCATGGGAGAGCCGCATGAGCGCCCAACCGCCCGCTTAGGGCTCCTACCTTCATAATTTCATAGATTTTTCAGGTGACAATCTAGTAAGTTAGTGGTTGTCCCTTTACTGTTTTAGTTGCATTTAAAGTGTTTTCTTAACAAAACAATAAAAATAATGTGTTTGATAAATTTTAATCATATTTCTATATTTTATTATTGAAGTATTAAATTAACTGTTCAAAAATAATGGTACATAATTTCGTTCTATAAGGTTTCATTTTTGAGTTTTCGCTTAGTGCCTTGAAGATTTTTGAGACAGCTATGAGTCTAGTTATTTTTATGTATCTTTGGTTCTTTGAATTTTTTTTTTTTGGTTCTGAGTTTAATTACTAGAAAATGTGAACTCTTAATTTTGACCTTTTAGCTATTTTACATTTTCACCGCAAACAGGCGATTATTAAATTTACCATATTATTAAATTTGATATTTTAATAGGCAAAATAAAAAATATTATCTGATAAAGAAAAATTGATTATTTCGATTAATCAATCTATCAATTTTGATTGAGTTAATACGATTTAAGATAAAAAAAAAATTATACAATCAAAATTTATCGATTAACCAATATAATTTATTAACAGTTAACCGAACATAATTCTACATGTTCCTAGTTATATCAAACTCATTAATTTAACAAAGGCAATTAATGTCTAGTGATGACATAGAACGATAAATAGATTAATTAATCAATGATTAATTAAAATGGCAAATGGGACCTTTTGGTAAGGTTGGGCACGAAAAATTAGGACAAAATTTTCCAACTCATAGCCGCAGTCACTTAAAAAACTGTCTCCACCTACTTTAATTTCAACACTTTTATTTTTTTATATATGAAATGATATCATATCATATTTTGTATATAAAAGAAAATTATATGTTAATATTTGATATTTCTTTTTTATAATTTTAGATAGTGATTCAAGTTTCATTGGTTGCTATGTTTTGGTTAAATTTAAATAGGGTAAACTACATCAGTAGTCACCGAACTATGGTTTCTTTTCTATTTTGATCACCGACTATTTTTTCGGTAAAAACATCACTAACGTTATGCTTCCTTCCTATTTTGGTCACCGACTATTAAAAACTTAACGTTTTGCTGACGTGAAATTTTATTTTATTTTTTTAATTTTCCATGTCATTTTTTTCTCTTTCCTCGTAAGCAATATAAGTTATTTTATAATATTTTTATTTAAACTAACAGAATGGTGACACGTGTCACTGCCTATTAGTGAAATAAAAGGAATGAAAAATCAAGCCTCTTATGCAGCCAGAGAGATTCGACTAATAGACAGTTGCATGTGTCACCATCATATTAGGCAGTTACACGTGTCACCATCTCTCTGGCTGCATAAGGGCTTGATTTTTCATTCTTTTTATTTCACTAATAGGCAGTGACACGTGTCACCATCATGTTAGTTTAAATAAAAATATTATGAAATAACATATATTGCTTACGAGGAGAGAGAATAAATGACATGGAAAATTTTAAAAAATAAAATAAAATTCTACGTTAGCAAAACTGTTAAGTTTTAAAATAGTTCGGTGACCAAAATAAGAAGGAAACATAACGTTAGTGATGTTTTTGCCAAAAAAATAGTTCGGTGACCAAAATAGAAAAAGAAACTATAGTTCAGTAACTACTGGTGTAGTTTACCCTTTTAAATAATAACACTAATTTAAATCTTCACATTGTGAATAAATTAAATTTAGTTAGAATAATCGTTTTTATAATAGACATTTGTTAGTTGTTCCATAAATTTAATATCGGAGATCATGCAAAAAATAAAAAAATATTTTATAAATTTTAAATGTTTTCTTTCAAGTCTTAGTAAGGCTTTTTATAACCTATAACATAAAATAGTTGAGCCGAAATAATTAATATTTGTGGTAGACTACAAATACAACTCGAAAAATGTAGAGAAATAAAGTTGGAAGTTGTAAACAGATGCGAAGGATGAGAGTGTTTGTGGGAATATTTGATAGTATCAAAACTTGCAGTTGATGCCAATGATAATGATTGAGAATGCTCGGAAAACCATGTATTTAAAGCAAAATTTCATATGACAATAAAGACCCACATGTGTCAATATTAAATGATGTGGATCCATTTGGAAAAATAGTTAAAATAAAATATAAGAAAAAATCTAGTAGTGTAAAAGGTAAAAGATTTTAATTGATACTATCATATTTTTTAAAAATTAACATTTAATGCTTTTGTTTTTATTGATTTTTTTCTAAAAAATAATGAATTATATATATATATTTTGGTAACAAAAGGAGAAGTATTACTCGGCCTTACTAAAAAAATTTTTAATCCTAAATGGAGGAAAAATAGTGTCAAAGATAGTACTTAAATTACAATGAGAGGTAACTCGACAAAATCAAACAAGAAAACAAACATTAACCTATAGAATCAACTGAAACTAACTACGAAATAACCTCTGGTGGATCGACAAACTCATGATAACTAAACGGGAGCTTCCACGCGAGCTAGCTAAAGCATCTGCTACCTTATTGTTACCTCGATTAACCCATACCAATTGGACTTCCCATCGTCGATCAAGAAGACTCCATATATGCTGAATAAGAGACAGTCTGCTCCTATAATGTACTCGATCCCTCAATACACCCAGTGCATTTTCACAATCCGACTCCACCCGAAGCTTGTCAATTCCTAGCTCCCAAGCAATCCTTAAACACTCGTACATGCCCCAAAGCTCGGCTTCAATGGCTGAGCATAAACCAATGCTTTTAACAAAGGCTACAATCCAACCACCTTGGTGATTTCAAAGAGCCCATCCACAAGTCGCTCCACCAAAAGAATGACGAACCGAGCCAGCAGCATTGCAGCACACCCAATCGACTAGAGGAGGAACCCACCGACCCGGTCTGGCCTGAGAACGCCTACTACCTGCTGTCGCGATACTAAGAACCCCAAACGGCTTAAACTCAACAAGCTCTGCCACCATCCTATAGCATCTCGATAGCAATGGCTCCGGGATAGACCTGTCCGGCTCAAATATACTTCTATTCCGTTGAGTCCAAAGATTCCACATGACATAGCCAAATAAAATATCCCAATTAGTTGGGTTAATAGGGAAGCCACAACCACTGCTTAAATTGGCACGCAACCAATCACGAATCGGTAGAGAGAGAGAAAAACCTCTACCACCTCAGCTTTGATAAGAGTGGTCCAAACTCCCATTGCAGTCGGACAATCACGTAAAATGTGTAACTAATCTTCCACTGTTGCGCCGCAACTATGGCAAATAGCATCATCCACAATGTGACGCCGTACTCTTTCATGATTGGAGAGAATCTTATCCCAATATGCTAACCATAAAAAATACTTAACTCTCAGCGAACCTTTGAAATTGAAAATCATAGACCAACCTTTGTCAATCTCACCTACGGGGCTGCTAGTAATAGCCGAATAAGCGAAACGCATTGTGAAGGCATGTGGTGAATCCCATTTCCACCCCGGAGTCCCTGCCGAAGCTGATGCTAACGGTGGCTTGATCGCCGCAACATAAAGCAACATGTTCGGAGGTAGAAGATTACTAAAGGATTCCCAATCCCACTCTCTATTATCGGTCACCATATCCGCAACAACACAAGACAAATTTGTCACACTATCCGCCTCGGCAACATGATTTATCAGAGGCCCGATATTGTTTGTCCAAGAATCTAACCAAAATAACACATTGCCACCATTGCCTATGTTCCACGCGACACCATATTTAACCTCTTCCCAAACTTTCGATAAACCTTGCCATAGATTTGAGCAGCCCCTACAACAGATATTCAACGGAATCCCATTGGGCCACTTATATTTAGGGCGTACAATCTGGACCTAAAGCTGATCCGGTCGAGTAAAAATTTAAAAAGCAATTTTCATTAGAAAAGCCTTGTTTTGCTCATGAACCAGCCAAATCCCAAGCCCTCCATCCGATGGGGATTTACAAACATTTTCTCATTTAACAAGTGGAATCCCTCTTTTAACCTCTGAACCACCCCAAAGAAAACAACGGATCAAACTCTCGATTCCATCACACACCCCTTTAGGGAGTAAGATCGATTGCATCGTATAAGCCTGAATAGAAGCTAGTACCGATTTCACAAGAGTAATACGTCCTTCCAACGAAAGATTCTTTGCCTTCTACCCAGAGAGCTTATCACTAATTGTTTGAAAAATATAACCATGTGTATCTTTGGTCACTCTCTTATGTAAAAGCGAGACTCCAAGATAAGTTCCAAGATCTTTAAACCTCTTCAAACCCCAACCGGCGACAAATGATATCCCTACAAGAACCTAGGACATTCGGGGAAAAGAAAATATGAGATTTTGAGGTACTAACCATATGTCCCGAGATGGTGCAAAAACCATCAAGAACCTTTTGAACCACAGCAACTTGGTCAAGAGATGTTTGAGCAAAAATAAGCAAATCATCGGCAAAGAATAAGGGTCGCTACACACACACACACATATATATATATATTGGGGTTATGAGATACATGAACATCATGTATTTGTATTATTCGTAATCTCTACGTTTTTCTGGTGAATTATTTATTTCTTTCATTTGTGGAGGTAAACAATACAGAACTACAATCCTGTCTCTCTTGTGTGTCTTATTCTATGTTGATCTCGCTTTGATTATTTTTACGCATACACATTCCCAAAAATATGTATAAATAAGAGCCAATAATTTTTTTATTGATTTGAATCTTAATTTGAATATAAATATTGTTTTAATTAATAGAGATAGGCACATCTATTCCATGAAATGGGGTGGGGAATGGGGATAATGTCCACAATTTTGGTTGGTGAAATGTGGTAGTGGGGGCACAACTCTCAAGCAATGCCAAATGGTCAAGAGAAGGGTTGGATTCTTCGATTTGGACAAAAACAAAGGGAGATGGCTATAGGAAACGATGAGAAACCACTCCTGTCTTCAAAATATGAGAGGGAAAGGAGTGAAAATGAAAAAAAGAAGAAGAGAGCAATGACATTTTACAGAATTCCGAACATTTACGATGAGTGAAAAGAAGAGAAATTTACGTAAGAAAGAGGTCATGGTGGCCGAAATAGGTGAAGGACCAATGGCTGGTGCGTGGTGAAGATAAAGAACGGCTAAGGTACTATATTGGGATTATTACAAAGGGACGGGCAATGAATTTTAGGCCATGAAATAATTGAAAATGAATATGAACAAATAACAAATCCAATATAAAAAAAATCACTTTCAATGTACTAATGATTAGTAATATTTTCAAAAATATATAATGATTTTTTTAGAATGATTGGTCAATTGTCTGTACAAATAATCATACCAACCCGGACAAACGAAAAATTATTAGATGAACTTGGCTCATCACGTCATCTATGGTCATATCCAATAATAATTTTTTTATTTCATTTTTTTTCAAGGTAAATTTTTATCTCTTTTCTACATGTCACTAAATTAATGAATTTCATTAGATGAGACCATAGATGACGTGGTGAGCTGGTACCATATAATAATTTTTCCGGACAAACACAGAGCTCCTGCTTGATTCAAGGAATTCCATTTTCGAAACTTTGGTAGCTATCTCAACTACCTGCGGAATTAACACTTTGAAGATGGTAAAAAACTTATCCACATTTACGTAAGATTAAAGTATTTATAGCAAAGAATAAATATATACCAATGGGTTTTTCCCAGTTAAATTATTGTTTCAGAAACCCAAATGAAAATATTAACAATAAAAAGGGGTGGTCCAAATGGGGTTTGTCGTGCTGCTGAATTTAACCCTACAGACGGTTGGCAACATTGATCTGCCTCGAACAATATAGAAGCATCATTTTCTGCTATTGTACCCTGCTTCCCCACCTACGTGTATCTTTTCATTGCTTATTTTTTTATACTTTCCTAAATTCTTGGACCACCTTATGTACACATTTTTTTATAAGAATAATTATAAAAAATTTACGTTGATAATAATTTTATGATTTGAGAGTCGTCCTCACAATGGACTTATGTATCTGAATTTTGAAGTACAAACAAATGTTTTTTCTTCGAATTAATAATAAATTAAGTGGTTAGTAATTAAAATCTTGATTAACCAAATATAATAGGCAATGATTAGAATTAAGTATCCGGTGATGGGATCGTTTATCTTATTAATAAAATTTATCGGCTTAACAAAAATAATAATTGAAATTAAATATAAATTTTGAAACAAAAGAGAATTAAAACCATAAATATAAGTTGGGTCACATGCTGTGGACCTTACAGTTTGTTTAGCTCTATAGTTTTCTACTAGTGATCATCTACAAGAATGATTCAATTTCAATTCAACAACCTGTACCGACAAAGGATACCCCAATGATTATGGGTCGTTATGACTTAAACTTCTATGCCTCTGACAAACTTAGACGGAGTAACTGTTTTTTTTTTTTTTTGCCACCATAATAATTCATTCAGAAAAAAAAACATTTGTTTTTGTTTGCTCTGATATTTTCTGAATGATTAATATCAGAAATGGCATGAATTTGAATGGCTTGAACAAGTGTAGAAATGATCCAAATCACAATGAGAATTCAAATCTAAAATAACACATGACCTTTAAATAATTTGAGCATAAATCTAAAATGGACTCAAACTAAAATACCTATTTTTTTTATTATAAAAACTATATTTAATTACATCTAAAGATTAAACAGACCAACTCAATTGATAGGTCTCATTAAAGTTTAAACCATATAATACAAAAACAATGTATTCTAAGACACAATTTCATGAGAAAAAAATACAAACCCGATAGTTAAATAAACATAACATAACCGATAAGTGTTGGGTGCATTGGTAAGGCACATTGCACTCCCAAAGAGAGCGTAAGTTCAAAAACCTTAGAGACGATATTGTTGGGAGGGACAGTCTCGCACCCCGAACATAGACCGTAAGACGGACATGCATATTATCAAAAAAAAAAAAACATAGATGCGGGAATCGCAAATTCAAAACATCTGTTAAAATGGGACCCTAACAAATTTAGCAAACTGTGGAGCATGGTGTTTAAACACCCAGGTCCTTGTAATTATGACTGTTGTTATTTCAATTGGGCCCAGATTAAGAGGGGGGGAGCATTGAGTCAGGTCCTTGGGTTGCCTTCTTTTTGCCGGGGGAAATGGTTTTAAATCAATTTCCTGAGAAAATATACACTCGTTAGAGGTGGGCCTGATTTTGGTCACATTTTGCTTCTTTCTTTACCTGAATATTTCCAATTACATTATACGATATTATTACCAGTTTATCTAAAATTAGATATTGCAAACCCACCAACTCCAACTCAATTTGTAATTATAATTTTATTTCTATTTTTATGTGTAATATATATATTATTTTCAAAACTTTTTAAATAAAATTACCAAAATTCGTTACTTGAAATTTAACATACAAGCAAAAAGCTTTCAATCACAACCATGAGATATAGAATGGTGGTTGCTCACCTCATCCCTTAATTATGAGGTCAGAAATTCGATTCTTATCAATGGGAATAGAGTATATTCTATGGCCAGCCGTTTACCTCTTAGTGAGAGCATCCGAGGTGAAAGGATTAGTCACTATTATCGACGATGGATACCTTGATTAAAAAAAAAGCTTCCAATCACGATACCTCTTCCCTATAATAATTTAATTTTCACAAATAAAATTATTTACTTAAAATATTTCTTTTTTTAAATGTATCAATACAAATTTAGTCAAACATCAACTCAGTTTATAACTACAAATCTACTTATGTTATTCAAGTATGATAAACACTTTTGTAGGGTTCTTTTTATTTTTTTTCGCATTTTTATAGTTTTTTTAAAATAAAATTACTAAAACTCATATCATTACTTGGAATTTGAACAAATCTATACTAATAATTAAAATCTTGATCGAGTTTAATGTTACGAATCAACTTAGGCTCGGTGAGTGATTACAAATTAAATATAATAAATGTATTTGTAAGGTTCTTTTTGTTTTGTTTTTATATTTTTTATAAAGTGTTATATTTTGATACACAAGTTGTGTAAAAAAAGTTTACACAACCCTTCATATTTAAACTATAAAATCTAAAACTTAAATCCGTAACCATAACACCCAAAATCCTAAACTCTAAACCCTAAACTATATAACCTAATCCCATAAACCTTAAAACACAACCTAAACCCCTAAACCTTAAAATTGGAAAACTTGCGTAGAAAAGTATTTTCCTTTTATTTAGGTACACCATCCCAGTTTGAAAACTATACTTAAAGAAAAGTATAAAAATTGCCTATTTGTAAGGTTGCAATAGTATCCCAATATTTTGTACTAATAAAAAATTATCTTTAAAAATTAATAATTTTCTAAATTCTGAATATTTAAATGATTTGTTACAATATAACTATTGCTAATAATTTTAATTAATTGCATTAAATTTAAAACATAAAAAATTAAATATATTTTATTTAAAGAAAATGAACCATATAAAACACAATTTATCATTAAAATATAGTTAGTATTCTTAAAAACTAATGTACCTAAACATTATTCGACATTTATAAACTTGATCATTAAAGGAGCTCGTTTTAGAAATGTCATGGACATGAGTTACGTCATTAACCCCATCCAAGCCCAGTCCAATATAAATCAATCAAAAGGCTTGTTAGTTCAATCCACAGGCCTAATTGACTAATATTTTTTTTTGTTTAAATAATTGACTAATATTGTTATATAGCCGAAAGCTGATATTTGATAATTTTTAATCGAGGACAAGGGAATGTGAATAAGAAAATGGACATAAAAAATTCAATTCACGATTGAGCTTTATATATTTTAAACTCGATTCAATTTGATCACACTCTTAACAATAACTCTTGCTACGTTCAATTAAACAAGACCCGTTAATTATAATAATTAGTTTAAAGTTTCCATATATGTAAATATAAACAATTATATCTAATTTGATTATTAAATATATAAAAGGGACGGAATTATTCTTCTAATGTGGAGGGTCTGCCCGACCAACATTTTTTGTTTAATTCAACTTTAGCCCATGATAATTTAAACCTTCTGCGGAATAAGTCGTTGCTCCTTCCAATTTGTTGATTTAAACATTTTTTTAGGTTTTCATTATATTGCCGTGGTTTATATATATAGGGATAAGATCCTTTGACACAGTGTAAGAGTTTTTAAGTTTTATACGTTTTCTTGGATCGTTGGATGATTAAAATGAATGGTTGAGATTAAAGTAGGATATGTGAAGATTATCACTTGGAAAAAAGTAAGGAGTTAATCTCATTCATCCATTTTAACCATCCAAAGATCCAAAAAAAGTGTAAAACTCGTAGTTTTACATTGTCTGTAAGTGGATCTTAACCCATATATACAAAAGACCATCTTACACAATGTAAAACTTGCAAATTTTACACTTTTTTGGACCGCTAAATGAAGGTAAATTGATGAGTGAGATTAACAGTAAGAAATGAGAAGATTATCACAGAAAAAAGGTAAAGAAATAATCTTAACCATTTATTTACCCTCGTCCAATGATTAAAAAAATATGAAACGTACCAACGGGGTAGGTCTAAGTGGTAAAAAGTTTGGTATCGCTTAAGCATATCTCGAGTTCTTGGCATTGCGTATGCAGAAAATCCCCGATGAGAGACTCACCCACCAAAGCCAGGTGTGAGACACGGGTCGATCCGGAGTAGTCAGGGAGAAGCCCTAGAAACTTGAAGAGCAGCCAAAAAAATGTAAACATAATTGAGTTTTATGTAAGTAGATCCTAACCCTATGTAATATATATATATATTATGCGTAGAAAAAAATGAAAAGCATATACATTCATACATTAATACATACATATTATCTTGTGTTGACGGTATGAAGTTGGACAAAAGCAAAATCAACTTCAATTGCAAATGCAAATGCTATTCATAGCTTCTAAAAACCTAGGTTACTTTTAAAAGCTACAAGGAAACAAGAGAAAAAGACACGCAAAGAGAGAATGGGGGAGGGGGTAGAAACAGCAGGGATTTTGAGCTGGAAAGCTAAAATATCTTGCAGATGGTACATAACAAAACAATAAAGAAAAGATCGTCGACAGAAAAATGTTTTATAAAAGCTTAATGGTGAGGTGGTGGGGGATAAGTTAATCAACAACACTAATCCAAGAATTCAGTAAAACAAATCACATATATAAAAAGCTAGCAAATGATGAACAGCTGATTTCGCACATTGAATATTGTTGGTTGCAGTGACCGGTCCAAGGATATATATAAAGGTGATTTCGCACTAGGTTAAGAAGAGACGAAGATGGAGATTAAGTAAATAATGAGCAGATGCAACTTGCATGGCACAAGCAAATTGTTGGTAGACTGTAAGTAACCATAACCAATAGCGCTATGTTGTGCGGCCGCATGCTGAGAGAGATCATGAGAATTTTTACAACATTTCATATTTACCACCTCTTTTCTCTTGCTCGCTCTGGTCTCGTCTATAAATAGAGCTAGAACCACGGGCCACAAACAAGTCTATAAGCAAAGTTGCTAAGTATCTTCTTCACTTTGTTTTAATTTCATACTTCAAAAAACAAACCCTTTTTTTCTCTATATATCTACATTATTACATATGGCCCAAAACAGTCTTCTCTCCATTCTTGTTCTCCTTTGCCTTGTTTCCTTCCTGGAAATTCAGTGCATTGCAGGGAGGCATTTGATTTTGGACCAGAACCAGAAGGTCGAAACTAATTATGGTCGTAGAATCCTAGCTAAGGAAACTAGGGCTACCCTTGATCCCAAAATCAACGGTGTTATCCACCTTGGTCGCCAACTGTGGCAAATGGAGCCCCGCCAGTCGCCACCCAAAAACGATGAAGACTTCAGGCCCACGTCTCCTGGACACAGTCCTGGTGTTGGTCATTCCATTCAAAACTAGGTCAAAGTACTTAGTTTCTCACATTTAAGCCAGATGGCATTTGAATGCCAGAAATTGTTATCCTATTAAAGATTTCAGCTCAATTGGTTAAGTTTTTATTTGTCTTGTCTTAGTTTAAATTTTAGTTCCTTAGAATCGATGTTTGTAAAAAAATATTTAATCGTGTCAGTTAGCCTGTGAAAATCATGTGTTGTTTATTACCTCGTTCTTTGCCTACTGTTACTGTATTAGTACTCGACCGATATATGTCACAACAATGAATTTAGTAAAAAGTAGTGTATTAAATGTAACAATCTTCTCTAAAATTGTAATAAAATAAGTTAGTTAATGTCTATTTGCACGATTGACCATAATTCACATGTCAATATTTAAAAAAAACTAATTCACATGTCAAAAATATAATGGTGAGCACATAAAGAAAACATAAAAAACCTATATCAGGAGCATATAGGGGTGTTCAAACGGTCGGATCGGTTAACCGACCGAACCGAATTTCTAAAATTTTATTAACCGAAATTTTTTTCCTATTAACCGTTAACCGAACCTAATTTTTTTAAAATTTTTAACCGAACCGAAAAAAGTTCGGTTAACCGAAATTTGTTATAAAATTTTGAGTAAATTACACAGGTCACTAAACTATGTTAAAATAATTTTTAGCCGCTAGACTTTCAAAAGTTATAAAACAACCATTAAACTTATCGAATTATTACAAAATGATCATTTATTTATTGCACATTACAAATTAATGATAAATATTGAAAATTTTAATGATTATTTTTTAATCATTTTATGCTAATTTGATAAAGTTTAATGACCATTTTAAAATTTTAAAAGTTAAGTGACCAAAAATAAATATATATAATATAAAATTTTGGGTAATTCAGTTAATTAATCGATTTCGAACCGAATTAACCGATAACTGAAATTAAAAAAAAAAATTAACCGTTAACCGACCGAACCTAAAATTAACCGACCGATTAACCGAAAAAAATTTCGATTCGGTCGGTTAATTCGGTTAACCGAAATTTTGAACACTCCTAGGAGCATATAGGAGCATAGGAATTTTGTTCCTATAAATATGTATTTTTCTCGGATAAATATGGCAACTTGGGCACGAAGGATACATTTCTCCAGCACAGAGATACAACAATAATCAATATTTACAACGCATTAAGGTATATGTTAGGGGAGAAAAAAAGGAATTAAGTGGCATGATTAACATGATTAGCTACTGGGCTATCGAATTCAAGATGGCCATCATCACCTTGTGACGGCTCAATTACGGTGAATCTGGACATAGAATTCCATTTGTTTTGGTTAAAGACCCAAATGGTCTCCCAATACAAGTTTATTTATTCCGCTTAAGATGTCAAACTTCTCTAAGTTGCATGTCTTTGTATGAAATTTAGACTTCAAATGAACCATGACAAATGTTATCTGAACAATCTACATTTTCTCAAATATCCGCATCAAACATGTATTCTTTCACATTTCTACATGAGTACGACCCAAGTTTACGAAATTTTTTTTATCAAAAACCATGTGCATGACAAATTCCTTCTAACAGCACAGTTTTCATTTTACAGCCTAGCACGACAGAGAATCTAATGTTTTTGTTCACTGGTTGTGTCTTTGAAAAAATGTTAAAAAAAGAGAGTCATAGCTGCCTTTGTTTTCTGTATAAGAATGAGTGTTAAAAGGTTTGAGTAGTGGCAAAAGGGTGGGGACTTCCTCAGATGCAGGAAGATTCTCCATAATCAAACTTATTCCACTCTGAGCGGAGAGGTTGAGGGACGGCGAATTGGAGCTCATCATTTGACTCGTTCCACCAACACAAAATGCCAAACATTTCTTTACTTCATTCAACCTACGTGGAGGGACCGACCTCTCTTCCGGTTTCTGCCTTTCAAGTTTGACTCTTCATTCATTTTTGCGCATGCTCATTCAAATGGTAAGACAAACACCAATGACAAAGAATATCTATTCCCTAAACCCAATATTAATGAGTTTGAATGTAATGTTTTTTCTGCAAAAGAAAGAACAGTGAATTCAAATCCTTCCTGATATGATTTGAGTCTGAAGTATAAGTGATATAAATAAGTAGAGATTGCTTGAAGATCATCAGTTGATCGACATTACCTTTTCTTCAATTTGCAGTTATCAAAATTGCTGGCTCCACCACTGTTAAAATTTTAGTGGGGTGACCCCAGGATTTGTCTTTTAAGTATGAAAGGAATATTTTTTACGGAACCTAGTACACAACAGCCTAGCTTTTCAGACAGTGGACGGTTCTCAATTGTTTGATGCTATAGCCTTTGATTTTTTTTTTTTAATGTCTAGGGTGACTGACATGTCCCTCACCTTGTGTTTTATAAATTAAAGAAATAGCTCCCCTCTCCCCAGGTGAGCTTCGGGTTCAAATTCCATAAAAGGTAGCATTTGCAATTCGAAGGTCAAATTTTAGAATTTAAAAAGATAAAGAAGTAAGATTCTTATCAAAATCTTCATGACATTGATTTTTGGTCAAATTTCGTCTGTCCTAAGAACCATTCATTATGTTTTGGTGTTTCTGGTTTTCTTATTCTTTTTCCATTAGTGGAAGCTAATTAAAATAACCCTAAGTTTATTAATAAAAACATTTTTCAAATTTGATATTATAGTGCTCATACAACTGTTGCATGAACTATTGTTTAGGCCGGTTTAAGTTAAGGGTTTGTTTGTAGATGCTTGTTTTTGGCTACACCATTACTTGAACATGGCACATTGAATGTCATGGAAAAGACATTAAACATGACATGTTGAGAGAGTCATGGACAGAATATTAGACACGACTTCCGCATTTGAAAAGTCGTAAAATTAATGTGGTGAATGACTTAAATTAAAAAGATACGGTGTTAAGCATAAGGAGTTTGACAGAATTCATTAAGTTTGCTTCATTTTTGGGATGTCTTGTGCATGGCTTGGAGGCTCACATTTGGATATCTCTGGAACACAGTGTTTTTCTTCCTCTTCTTGTTTAACAAACAGCGTACTTACCCGAGTTAATTCAAAACCTCTAATGGTGATTGAGAAAATCAAAAGGTGTTGTCGAATTCTTTATGGCTTTCCACCATTTGAACCTTTAACATTCAGCAGCCAAGCAATCATTCCCCCCATTTCCTTTGAAAATTGAAAGCCTGTAACGGAGAGGGTTGAACAAAGGATGCATGTGTTTCACTTGAATTTGTCGACCAAAAGAGTTTATAATAATATTTATGCATTTGCAAGTGGAGAATCACAGGGGAATCATTCCTTCTTTTGGGCATTTGACATTTCAGTGGTGGAGAAGGAATAGAGGGTTCTGAATCAACATGGTTAGCTTATAATTAAATTCTAAGATGTTTTTGTGTCACAATTCAAACGATTGATAAAGTAACATTTAAGCACCATGAAGGGTCATGGATGGAGCTTCAAGTTTCAATAGGTAGCTCTGTTCTTGAAAAAATTTCAAATGGTAAATGTATTTCGGAAGCCATTGATCGGGGACATGTTATTCAGATTTAAAAATAGTCTAAATACGGTTTATATATAGATTTTCGATACTTTAGAAAAATAAAGTGTACTCATAACATAAAAATAAGAGCTGAATGAGTGGACACCCGACCCTGGTGAGGGATGAAAATCCTCTGCCCCTTCTTATGTCCTAATACTAAAAAATATTAAAAAGTTAAATTTTAAGCCTATTAAAAAGTTAAATTCTAAGCCTAACTTTAAATTTTAAATTCTAACCCAATTTTTTTAAACTCTAAACCTAATTTTTAGTATGGGGCATAAATAAGGGCACTAAAAAAGCTAGATGATTTCTATTCCTGGTGAGAGTATTTGTTTCCCCATTTTTTTTAAAAAAATAAGTTTAATTTAGTGTTATCTTTTTTTGAAAAAATATTTTGGATCTCATTCTTGAATTTTTAGATTCGCCACGGGTGTGATGAACAAAAATACTAGGGTAAAGTTCACAAATAGTCACTAAATTTTAGTCAATTATTCAATTTGGTAACCAAACTTCCAATTGCTTCAATGTTACCATTAAACTTTATGATTTGCTTAAATTTGGCCACTGAGCTCTTAACAAACGTTAACAAATTTTGTATAATAACACATTTAGCCATCCACATTTGTACATTCAAACAATTTAGTCAAAATTTGAAAAATAATAATAAATTTAACCCTCAATATTTACACATTAATTTAATTTAGTCCTATTTTTAATTAAAAATTATTTAACCCTAAACCTTAAACCCATAAACCTTAAACCCAAAACCCTAAATTATTTAACCCATATTAATTCACATAGCTCCCTCGTTTCTATCTCTGTTCGATTCTTCCCTGCTCTTTCTAAGTTATAGCTATGGCTAAGGCGGCTCTGCTCTGTTCATTTTGACGCCGTGACGTCGCCTCTACACCTCTCTCCGCCTATAATGTGTAAGTTTCAACTGATCTTTTCCTACTTTTTCTTTAAAGCTTTTCATGTTCAGTTTTGTTGATTTTTTTGATTGATCTGTGCTTCGTGGCGTATCTTCTATTTGGTTGTCAGGAAATTTCAGGAAAAAGAAAATTTATCTAGATATTCGCATCGATCTGAAGTGCACTAAAAGTAGTAGATACATTTCATTTGTTTAATTTAAGTTAAACCGGAAATTTTGTGACTAAAATCTCTTTATCTGGATCCGTTGATATATAAACTAGTTGATAATTGATAAACGAACTTGTTTAGATGATTAAAAGTAAGGCGGATGGCCTGTCCCTTAATATGTTTTGGAATTAAAGTACGACTATATATTGATTTCTTCAGTGATTTTTGTGTTTTTCTTAGCTCGACTCTCTTATATAAAATCGAGCTACTGTTGGTAGCCGAGTGTATCTTCGAAGCAAATTGGTCTAATTGTTTTGTTACTAGGGTTTCTCGAATTTTGCTTGAGATTTGGTTATGTGAAAGTGGTTATTGCAGTCTGTTTGCTTAATGCTTAAACGCTTGCCTCATGCTTAATTGGTTGTTGTGCAGCTTACTAGCAACGGCAAGACTTCAGGTGGATAAACTGTTTAGGGAGAGGTGGATTTTGGGTTTTAATTTAGGGTTTAAAGTTTATGGGTTTCGGGTTCTAGGTTTAGAGTTAAATAATTTTTAATTAAAAATAAGGCCAAATTGAAATAATGTGTAAATATTGAAGGTTAAATTTATTATTATTTTTTAAATTAGGACTAAATTGTTTGAATATACGAATGTGGATGACTAAATGTGTTATTATACAAAATTATTAACTGCCATGTAATCTTCTTAACGTCCGTTAAGAGCTCAGTGGCCAAATTGAAGTAAATCACAAAATTTAATAGTAACATTGAAGTAATTAAAAATTTGGTTACCAAATTAAATAATTAACTAAAGTTTAGTGACAATTTGTGAATTTACCCAAAATACTATGCACCTTTTCAGTGATTTTCTTGTCAAACATTAAAAAATCAGAATATAAGTCCTAATCCTATATTCTAAATCTTAAACCTTAAAACCTAAATCCTAAAAATATACTATTCCCTAAATTCCCTAAACTCTAATACTAAATTCTAACTTTAAATCTTAACCCTAAATCACAAAATAGAGAATATATTAATTTTAAGTTTCTAACAATCGGTGGGACATGGAAGAATAGTAGTTAGAAGTATATTAATCTTCACAAGCTATCGAAGAAATAGATTTACACATAATTGCATATAAAAAAAATTCCCGAGAAAAAGAGGAAATTTTTAAAGTTTTCATCCATTGTTGTAATCATTAACTTTTACGAATAATTAGCGGTTGGGATCCTCACAGGTCCATAATTCCTGAGATTATAAATCCCTTGGAATATCATAATCTTATCTTTTGCCTTCGCAATTCTCTCTTAACCATTGAACTCCAAGGTTTTACTTTCCCAGTTATGGAGTTGAGAGGTGCCTTTGTTCTAGCAATGATTGCCTGTTGCCATTGTTTAGCTTTCCCAGCTGACGGAAGACCACTAAAATCAACTGATGAACCGGCCTCCGTCGAAGGCCACCACGGTCGACCGAGGTTCGTCGGCCACCGTTCGGGGAGGAAACAAGTATTGCCACCTCCCATGCCAAGTAAAAGCTCGGATTTTGGTGTTTCAGTCGATGGTTACAAAAATGCTTTTCGACCCACGACACCAGGGAACAGTCCTGGTGCTGGACATTCATTCGGACAAGATGACGAAGAAACTGAACAAAAACCTGCAGGAAGAGTTAGCTCCATTAATGGTGATAAAGAAGGTTTCCGACCCATCAACCCAGGGCACAGTCCTGGCGGTGGGCATGCTTTTGTGAGCAAAAAATGGGAACCAAATGCCTAGCTTAAACACGTTGTTTTTGGGTAAATATTTTCCCCGTCTCGTTAATTGCTTACCGCGGTGAATCACAACAATATTCCCGTAGGTTTAAAGGCATAGATGATAGAATCGAATTCAGCTGTAAAAAAATAAATTTACCCATGTGTCTCAATCTTCATCTTTTATATGTACTTGTTCTGTAATTTCATGCTACTATATGATTGATATTTTATAAAATGAGTGTTGAATTTAGTAATTAATATACTCTATTCACAGGTAAGTAAATATGAAATGATATAACTACGGGTATAATAAAAAATGGGATTGTATATTAAAATGAATAAAACAAAGTTAATTTATAGTAATGTAAATGTTTGCACACGTATAAAGTAGCGCACGGGTGGGTGAGGACCATCAAATAAAGCATGTATATGCGTTAACTTCAATTTGGGGAAAGAGCAATCCTAAAATAACAAATATAGATGAAGGATGCCCAAAAGAAGAAGAAAAAAGTTCCAAAGCTAATTAATAACGAATTTGGGAATATATAAAATAGTGTTAAGAAATGGATATGGCTGGGTCCCATTGACACGAAGAAAGAGCCAATTATTTTTATAGTTAATTTATATTGTATATATTCTTTTCTCAATTATCTAGCGGGATAGAATGCTAGGTTCTTTATGTAAGATAAAAAAGTTAAAACATAGCGTTGTGAATGAAATAAACTAGATTAAAAAGGTATCACCTATAATAAGTCTTTGATCTAAATTAATCGACTATTAATTTTTTTTAAGATATCGATCAATAAATTGAATACAATGATTATAAAAAAGTTATCCATGGAATACAAAATAACGTGTCTTAATAAAAAAATGTCAATGAAAATGACCCTACTTTTTTATATAAAGCCGCTAATTTTATTAAAAAAATATCCAGAATTACAATGAGGGTTTACAATCACAATCGTAAACTAAAAATAGTAAATGCATTTTTTTTCTAGTTTAATGATGGGTCACATGACCCACCAGATAATAAGCTAGATACACCCCTGTACATGGAAAAGGTTAAAAGTTAAAACTCAACCAAAAGACTCGAACAAAACATAGATACAATCAGATCTGACTCATTGACAAATGAACCACAAAAGGGGATCAAGCTACTGAAAGATTACCGACAACAGCAAATCAGAGCCAAGAGCATTGAAAAAACTATCCACGAACGCAAATTGTGTATCCAAATACAATCCAAAGGTCCAAAGCAGGGAAGATCAACCAGATAACCAAATAAGCGCAATCTAATATAACAATGAAATAACGTGCGAAAAATAAAAACATCGAGCTCAGAATCGTTGTTTCCGTATGTAGGTTGATCGTCGATTCGTGGAATTTGAGGAGCACGAACAATACGGGATTCAACATGTGGTGATTTATAGAGCACGATACTTGTATTTATTAGACTGTGTATTCATAAGACCTTACATGGTAGAGTCTATAATTCTTATTTTGGAAATTGTATTAATAAAGTTATATGTTCAAATGTTTTAAATTAAATTGGAGCTCCTTTGTAACGTTTTTAACTAGTTATCTATGTCGGATATTTAAACTTAATGGATTTTATAAAAATGGATGTGGTTTGGGTTAAACTAGTTTGAAAATTTTATGGTAGTGATTTAAACTTGAAACTCAAATGTAATATTCGGGTCGAAGGTGGTGCACCAACAAAATATAACTCGTTGGTCCCCTCCACCTGGTGATTTATTAAAGGTTAATTTTGATGCTGGTTTTGATGCTAACCCTAAAACCTCTAGTTCAAGCATTATTATTTGGAATTCAGAAGGTCTTATTATGGCAGCGGGTGCTTACCCGAATCGTTATGTTTCAGACCCGGAGTTGACAGAAGCTCGTGCATGCCTTCAGACAGTCTCATTAGCAAAAGATTTGGGTTTTCGAAAAGTTCTTGTTGAAGGTGATGCTCAGGTTGTTATCAACAAATTGAGTAAGGTTACAACCGACAGATCAAGTATTAAAACCCTTATCTGGGATATCAATCACATGGTTAAAGATTACTTATCTTTCAGTTATGTGAACCGTCGTCGGAACAATGCAGCCCACATCCTCGCCAAGGAGGGTCGCTACTTATCCTCGTGCATGATCCGGATCGAAGAAGCTCCGGCGAAAGTTGAAGATGCAGCTCATCGTGACAGATGGTGGGCCAGCTTCACCGCCTAATGAAGGTTTATTGATGATCGGAGAATCCCGTATCTCTCTCCGAAGCTTGTTTTTTGAAATCTCATCTGCTTGTCCAATTTTGCTCCATCTTGACTTCCCGCTTGAAGCTTTGAACTCAGATGACGATGGCTGATCCTCTCCCTCTCCATGGAAGTTTCTGGGCTCTTTAGTGTCTATTTTCTATTGTCTTTTTTCTATCATGTCTTTTACTTTCCTTTTACCGATTGTTTCGGTCTCAAGATTTCCTTTTTTGTGTGTCAGTTTTGCCCGTACTTCTTCTCAATAAACGATCAACATTTTAATAAAAAAATAACTTATAATACAATCAACATATCATTGTAATCACTATCAATAATTATGATGTACGCCGGACGTATTAATAATCGAAATATATCTAAATTTAAATAAAAAAATAAATGTAAATTAAACTTATTATGAGGCATATCAAATACTAAAATCTAGATTGATAACCTATATATACACAAATTTAATATATTTTTGAAAGTTTAAAAGGCATCTCTAATCATTTTTTATTTTAAAAAACAAATTAAAATGAATTAGTATTACTTGACGCTTTAATTTAGTTATTGACTAAATTTTTTTTGAATGGAAGTCGTTAGTTTTATTAAACGAAAAAATAATTAAAATTATATAAGGATATATAACTATCATTTTAAACTAAATATATAATTTAGACATTTTTTTAAAACTAGCCACTTTGGATCATACAAGGATCATGCATTAAAAAGGTTAAGAACCCATCCAAAAGAAAAATAGACACGATCAAATATGGCTGTATCGGCAAACGAATCACAAAAGGGAATTAAGTTATTGAAAGACCACCGAGAATTGCAAATCAGAGGCGAGCCTCGTGAGAAATTATCTACTAGCGCAAACCACGTATCCAAATTCAATCCGAGGGTCCAAAGTAGAAAAAATCAGTAAGATGACAAATAAGCTCCATCTTGATCAATTATGACGTCGTCAAATCCAACCTGAAAAAAATATAAAATAAAAGAACGGGCAAAGGACTGAGGAAGAAGAAAAAATATGTCAAAAGACAGAAAAATGTGACACAAAGATATAGTTATTTTTATTAAAAAACTAGAAAAAAATAAAAAATAGATTTGGCGGTCAACAACTAGCATCAAACTCGTTTTCGTCGCCAGCTAAATAAAATAAAAAATAAAACTTACGGCACTCGATAGATGAAGAGGGTTGCGTTAGAGAAAAAATGGAGAGTTTATTGATTGTAGATTTAATATAAATATTTATATATTAGATATATTATTGAGCCACTTATTTATTTTTATGTCTATATTAAAAAGGATTAATTAAATTAATTTTTTGAGAAAGCTTATGAACTGAAATATTTAACTAATTTTCCTTCAAAAAATCAAATGGTATTTAAATTTTAATGTCAACTGTCTTTTGATTTTTATATTTCAGAAGTACACATTCAAATATTTTAACAACAAAAGTAACTTTATTTTATTGTAAAAAACTATTATTTTACCCAAAGAATGCATCTACTAAAAGCTAACTGCTTTATTTTTTTATTAAAATTGATAGTAGATTTTTGAACTTCACAACTCAAGTTGATTCTTTATCATATATTTTGTTTCTAAATTTATATTAAGGGTAAAGATTTGATACACAGACTGTGTAAAATTAATTTTACACAAGTCTGTGTATTTACACTATAAAAACCCAAATCCTAAATTCCTAACCATAACCCTAAAAAACTAAACCCTAAACCTTAAACTCTATACACTAAATTCTAAACACTAACATTAAATTCTAAACACTAACATTAAATTCTAAACCTTACAACCTAAACCCATAAACCTTAAACCCTAAAGTAAAACCTAATCCCTAAAACTAAAAGGCACGTGTAAACTAAAGTTTACACAGCCTGTGTATCAAATTTTTTTCCTTATATTAAACTGTGTTAAAACATATAACTCGAATTTTACCTTAATCTAACTCAATTGATAAATATATAAAACTAATATTAAATTAAGAATCTATATGACGAAAAAACAGACCAAATTATGGTTGGAATTTATGAGTAATATTTTCAATAATATTATTTTTAACGTTTAAATATAAATTTTCTCTTTAAAAATATTGAGAGTGTTCATGGACTAGTTAACTAACCTATTACTACGATTAATTTATAAGTTTTATTTTTAGTGTAATTATATTAGAATGTCTAAAAATAATTTGTTTATATTATTATATTTATTTTATTATAATTAATCAAAATACTACCATGATAAACTATGGTCACTGCTAAAAAAAAATATTATGTGTATTACAAGTACGAGTTCACTCACCACTGTTTGGTATATTACATCCCACGGCTCGAAGATACTTTACAGCAGCGCATGCTTAAAAGCAACTGGCTGGCTGGGCCGAAGCCGCCGAACAACATGTAATAGAATACATATTGGAAACAAGCAGCCGCAAACCTTTCAAACGGAAGTTTCCTATGGAGTACGGTAACCGCTTATTTACAAAGGTGCCTCGATTTTTGAGCAAAGAAGTTGGTAATAATATTAGGATCCCAAGGTCACTAAAACTCCAATGCATTTTTACTTTAGTCGATAGATTTTCAAAATTTATGTTTTAGTTGCTAAACTTATTGATAAATTATAATATGGTCACTTTGTCGTTGTCTCCGCTAGGTTGATGACATTATACACTGATAAAAAAGACTGACATGGCTCATTTTTCTTTAATTTTCCTTCATTTTAAGTTTGTTTTGACCAAATTTAAACAACATGACCAAAATTATTGTATAATACATATTTAGTTTTAATTCATATTTTTGAAAACAAATTTTCTTCTTTTGCAATTTAGTCGCTCAACTTTGTATGATTTCCTCCTTTCTTTATTTTTCTCATTCGTTACCAAATTTAAATCACATGCTCTACTACCAGAATATAATATTTATGTAACTTCAATTCATATTTTTAACAAAAAAATATCCTTTTTCAATTATTTCCCTAACTTTACATTTTATTCAATTTGGTCATTCATCTGTAATTTTTTTGTAATTTCTTTCTTCTCATCAATTTCTTGACTCATTTCTACTCCCATCAATACAGTGTCCTAAAAAGAATATGAATATTTATCTTATATAATGAGAGAAATTCTTTTAAATTTAAATCAATTCATACTATAATATTATAAATAATAACAATTAAATTTATCCATAAACTCGAAAACTCAACTCGATTAGGAAAAAATTCAAATAAGGTTTGAGTCATAAAATAAGACTCGCCAACTCAAATTACTCAAAAAAATTACTCGACTCGATCTAATGCACACCTCTATTTAACATTAATCAAAAAAAAATAATCAATTTATTAATAATTTTAATAACTAAAATATAACTTCTAAAATTTTAATAATTACAATAAAAACTCACTAAAACTTTAGTGTGCAGTAGTTTACCTATTAATAATATCAACTATCCTTAAAACCCCTAAGGCTTTTATAAAGACAAATGGAATCCCCACTCCTCGGGACATGGCCTGTCATGCACAGAGATTGTTGCAGAGACAACTTTAATAATCCCACCCAACACCTCTCCATGTGCGACCCTTTTAGCCATTTTTAGCACTACTCTTTCACGGCTTGGTGGTCTTGGCGTTCGAGAATTAAGATTCATGGTCTAAAGCTAGCCAAATAAATGGTTAAAAGGGGGAAAATCTTATAGATTTCTGGGCTGGAAAAGAATCTAGCTCCTAACTGCTAATGCTCCATTATGTACCTCACTTTTAAACTATATACTAAGCTCCAACCTGAAAATTACACCAAGTTGTTGGGACAAAAATGTATAAAGAATTACACCAACTTGGTCCTTTTCTCCTTAAAATAAAAGGCATTGCTCTTGAATTCGAACAAAAAAAAAAGTTTGCTACTTTATCAAATTTGTAAAGCATTGGGCAAGGGGACTTGATTTTCTTGCTTTCTTCAAACAACCGTGATTGTTAGCTAAAAATTAAAATTTTTACTCCTTATATCTTGATCTCATTAATGTAAATTTTCTGATTTTGTCCCTAGAAAATAAATATCATGTATTCAAAATTAGTATTGACATGGGATCATCAATCAATTCAAATCCCAAAATACTTACATTAACGTTAACTAACTATGAATTTGAGCCAATATTGGGTGTAGGTACATTTTTATCAATTTATAGTACTACTATATAAGCCATGAAAGTTGGACATTTTGACCGGCCACTTGAAATTTTCCTTCATAGATTTTTTTTTAAAAAGACGCCTTTGCATTTCAAAGTCACATGCTTCACACATGTTCCCGTCTCTTTGGCTTCTTGCAATTCTTTTAATTATTATTTTTCATTACCCAGCCTCCTTTATACCCTATAAATAACATGAACATAAAGATTGCACTCCAGCCATTGTTTCTTTCCTACAGCATTGTAGCCTAGTTCATAAGATTAGCGCTCAGCAGCCCTAGCTATGGCCAATTTCAGATGTAAATGTATGTTTTTTCTACTAGTAGTACTCATTTTCTCCCACGAAGCACTTCTCTTTGCGAGGGAAGAAGATTGAAACCGATGAAAAGTTTAGAGAAAGTCGACTTAGTATTTAGTCCCGATGGACAGACCATTAATGCAAGACCCGCCGTGAAGAATGTAGGCAATATCGCAAATCCCTTCCACCATGTTTTCCGGTCCTTGGAAGGATATGTAGACGCGTTTCGTCCCACGACCCCCGGACATAGCCCCGGCGTTGGCCATTCCATCCAGCACTAAGATATTTGTAACTGTTGTAGCCATGCGTTTCATCTTCTTTTCCTTCTACTGTATTAATTATTGCTTCTACTTGTATCTTTACTACAATTTTTAATAAAAAACTTGCAGTTGATTTAGGCCTCTCTATATTGCTTGTTCTTAAACTATAATCCACAAATGAGAAAGTTTAATAAATATAGTTTGTATATAACTCAATAATAGCATGTGGTAATATTATTGTAAAACGTAAAAACAAGTAATTAGTTTCACAAGGAGGAAGTCAATGTATAACGTATTCAGGGTTAATGTTCTAGGGCAGAAACATTGAAGTGAAATAAGATATATTTATGTAAAGCATTGTTATTCCCTCTCAAAGTGTGGGACTCAACCATTTGCATGGCCCATGCAATTTCTTTATATTTTTCTCGTTGTAGGATATTTCTTCCTTCCCTCATATTTTGTTAAGTTCTTAGATAGGTGCAGAACTTGCTGGATTTTAATGTTTCGCTGTGATTGGTGTAGTGTTGGATCCTCAAGCCGATAGTCATTTCGTTATATTTGTTGTCGATCAAATATTAATTCAACTGACATTATTGTTATTATTATTATTATATATGAAAACGTGGATTCAAGCATGCATAAACATGTAATATATTAACAGTCACCCAACAATCTATTCATACCAAATCATGTCGGTTGCTAACTCAAATACTAAAGCATGTTAAAAAAGATACTTCTATATTAAATGAAGCATTACTGACTTAGGAAAAAAGGGCATGGTTAAATTTGAATTGATCAAAGTTTAGTTATATATTGTGAATTTTCTAATTCATAATGTGATATATAAACATTTTTACATTTTTTCCCTTTGCATAGTTTTCTAATCGTCTTCCGATGTTAGTGTTAATAGATTGAATTTATTTCAAGATTAATTAACACACACATATATATATATATTTGCATTAAACCACCCTAGATTAGTTTTGTTTTAAAAAGCGTCCACAAGAACGTGAAAAACATTGCGAGTACTCACACTTTTCTATTGCAATTTTCTTCAGGGAAAAGAATAAGAAAATAAAGTGACCCTTGAACTCGTTGAATAGCTGAGAAGGAAAGGGGAAATTCTGGCGATGAAGTGATAATGCATGAACCATGCACGGTTTATTCTCTCAGCTGACATTTTTTGTCATTGCAAGCTACCTGTGACAGTCTTCACATTGTCTGTTTTTTATTAATTAATTACTTACACTTCATCACATGTACATACCTTAATTTGCTAATCGAATCTTCCTTGGTGTTTGGGGACTCCACTGTACGCTTTAAATGCTTAAGCAGACTCGCCCTCACATGGCCGTTAACCTATTATTTTATATAGTAGTGTATTTTTTTAATATATCGGAGAATGGCACTGTTAATTTTAGTGATCAACGTTCAACTTTTGATTCAAGTGCAAAATAAAAAGTAAATTAGATCTGTTTTTAATTTTAATCCAGATGAATAAAGGGTATGAAATGGCAAGAAAAAACAAACGTGAAGAAATCATTGCATTGCATGCTTATGTAACTTTGAAGTTTGAAGGATTTTGATTCCGGTCAAAAAGACAAGTGAGAGATATGCTAATTAACTTGCATTTTTGTTAATTTTCTAATATGTTAGTTTTATGATTCTTGTTTAGAATTTACAGTTATTCATTTTAAATCTTAACAGTACGTTTTTAAAGTATGAACACACGTCTTTTACATAGAAGTGCAATATTTATTATCAATGGATACTACACTTATCGGTTAACTCCTAACTTTTTCAACAAGAGAGAAAACAAATTGAAAGAAAATATTTGGTTTTCCTTTTACTTTTTGTAAAAAGTATTTTAAAGAATATTAGAAAATGACCAAGATTTTATGTCAAAGTGTGCAAATTTTAAGAAAATATATTAGAAAATTAAGAGGTGTGAATTTAGACGTAACATTAATTTGATATTAATATATTTTTGATTAAATATAAAGATCTTACATTTTTATCTTAGAATTCGAACCTATATAAAATAAAAATAATATGAATATTCAAACCTATAAAATATCTTTACTTTAAACTAACTTCTTTACCATTAAAAAATATACTACAACAATACAAAGTGGGCCATTGGCGGCTACCCTCCGCAAGCTAAGGAGATTCCATCCTTTTTGTTTGAGGAAGGGGGGGGGAGTTTAATACTTTTTCTCTCTCTTTTTAATAATCACATTGGGACCGAGGTCGAGCCACTGGCCATAGCCTTTTAAAAAGCTTAAATAACCGCACAAGCTTTATTAGGCCTACGGTTGTAAAGTCGATTAAGCCAGCGGGCAGCCTTTAAACAATAAAAAATGGTCCAAAGCAGCAGAGAACCGACCGAATAAACCCTGTTGTGTAGTGGAAAATGTTAGTGGGCAGGCGCATGCTTGGGAGTAAGAAGGGTTTAAGTACAAATCTCTGCCATTTTTTAAAGCAATGATCCGCAAAATGAATGTGGTTGCCAACCAAAGTCCATAGAGAAAAATAGCTGCATATGATCTTGCCTTTCTACATGTTTGTTTTATAGGTATGTCGTCCTAGGTTTTTATCACCCCATTTAGGTTAGGTATATATATATATATGAGATGTTAGTGGGGCGGGAATTCGCGCCATTTCGCATTCAATTGGGCAGATATGGTTATAAATTTCGCGGGTTGTGGGGCATGGATGAAGATAAAAATTAGATTTGTCTGGGTGGTAGAGAAGGCGTGAATATGCCTTTGTACCCGTTACATTCCCGCCCACCCCACGTCATCCCCAACAAATATTATAACATGTTATTATAAATATATTGAAAATATAATATCAGTTTAGTTAATAGTTAAATTTAAGATAATTTATATTGACTTGACTTGATATATTGAAAAGTTCAATATATATATAACGAGATTGACCATATCAAATGTATAAATATTTTTTAAAATATTAGTTTGAATCAGAGTAAAATTTAAGATAATTTATATTCACTTATCTTATAATATTTATGATATATATATATATATAATGTTTATGTTTATTGGTTTCTTCTTTATTGCTTCTCGTCGTTAAGCTTTCTTTCTAAGATTTGTTTTCTTCTCTTCAGTCCTCGCTATAGATATGGTATTCTTCTATTTTTTATATTTTATTTTCTTAATATCTTATGTTATTTAGATTCTATTGGTATCAGTTCTTGTTTTTAAAATGTTGTTTTTTCATTGTTATTTTCTTGTTAGTTATTTCTATATCGTTTATTTGTTACAAAAATTGAAATATTATCTTACATATTATTTGTGCTATTTTCTTGTCCTTTACAATAGATTTTAGTATCTTTTCAGTACAAACTTTTGTGTTGTACAAAATTTAATTTTGTATATTATTATTTTTTAAAAAATGATTACAATTGAAATAATGTCAATATGTTGTGAGAGTCGAATGACAGATATTTCATATTTTTTATAAGAAATTTGATTTATATTTACTTAACTAATATTTATAAATATATTATATGAATAAGTTATGGGGCAAGTAAAGAGGGGATTGGGTGAGTTTCAAGACCTACATGGGTGATGAGGCGATAATGATTTTAGTCATGCGAGTTGTAGGGCATAGATGATTTTAGATTTTATATTCACAGCGGGTCGTAGGGCGAGAATGAATGTGGGAAGAATACCTTTCGCACTCTCCCGCCCAATTGACATTTCTATTATATATATTATATGGAATATGGGAGATTAATATATACTTGGGTCAAACGCACAACCGCATTAGTGGGATAGTTGATGTCCTGATGATAGATTTATATTTAAGATTTAAGTTTGTAATTTGTAATTCTTTTTTTAATAATATTATCTTCAAAATTTAAATTAAATTTTTTACTAAAAAAATAATATAACTTATTATTATATGATTATATCATACCCTTGTTGGTAGTGTAAGCCGACTTTTGTTTATAATAAATAATTACTGACACATTTTATTTACTCTTTATTGGTTCGAAGTTTTGAACTGCACGAGTGTCGGAGTGTGGGGCAAACTTAACGTATTCTACTAATAAAATAAGGATTCTGCAGATGGATGTTTTTAAAAAACTTGTTAAAGGTTAATTAGATTATTATTTTTAATAATGTTTTACATTAAATAGATAAAAATAATAATTTTATGTAGGTGAATTTAATTAAATGATATAATATTAATTTAAAGTATGATATGTTTAAGCGATAGATATGATTGTTGAACTTTTAAAATTTAATTTGAACATGACACATCGTTTAAAAATATATTTCATGTAATAAATTAGATTAATTGCACACATTTTATTTAAGTTCGCCTCATAAATTTAACGAGTTTTCAACTATTAAAAATAATTATTTTGCTCATTTTTCTAATGTAACGTGACGTTTTTAATTATTTTAGAGATACATGGATAAAAATGGCTCCATAGTAATGATATTATTCTATAAGAAAACTATGCAGAACTTTAACTCGTTAAATACATGGTTAATAATATAATTATTTGAACTCAACAAGTGGTTTTAATAAAAAAAAAGGATGATGATCATTCTAAGAGGTCCGAATTCGAACAATTTTATCTGAAAGGTGTTTGTACCTTGTTAAAAAGTTAAAAATAATATGAACAAATATTACTTGCAATCCATTGGAATTGTAATTTACTCGAGATATATTAGGTTTGTATTATTATTTAGCATGGATTAGGACATATATCTACTAAGGCATCGGAAAGGGTTGTGACCTTTACAATTTTTTAGTATAACGACATTTTCAGGTTTTTTATATAATTTAAATATTTTTAAATAAAATATTTTTTTTTAAATTTAAATATTTAATTTTTATGTAAAATAATTTAATCACTCTCCCTATTTGATACTAATCCTCTCAAGCAAGTGCTCTTTATTTTATTCGGTGAAAGTACTAACTTGTCTATTTTTTATTTTGGTAGGCAGCAAAAGAACAAAACAACACAACCCAACAAAAACATATAGTGCAGCCCGTGTAGTATTCCCGTTCTTGAGAGTTTGGGCTAAACATTAATATAAGCCGTCCAATTGGAGCATATGGAGGCAAGAAGAATATAAACAACATGACATACTTAAAATGTTTAATTAGTTTTTTATGTTCATGATTGTTTGACCTAAACATTAATATATGTCGTCCAATGTACTTTCTCTTTTCCTTTTCTCCCCTTAATTTTATAATTTCCAATCTCAGTGTCCTCCAACCGGTGAGGAAGTGGAAACTCTCATGCAGTCATGCACATGGCCTATGTGGCTACGCCTCTCCAAATTTTCAATAGTATATTGCAACATGGCCCAAAAGAGGCTATAAATACCACAGCTCTAAGTAAACCCCTTAAACCACTTGCTCATACATCTCTAAGCTTTTGCTTTGCTTTCCTGTGCATGAACATGGCAAGTTTTAAGGTAAAAAAATGTCTGTATTCTCTTCCTTGTTTTGATAATCTGTCAGCAGATGTTCGTTGAAGGCAGGCATTTAAGGCGCAAGTCATCTTGCAAGAAATGCTCGATGCAACCGGATGATAACACTTTTAAGGTACCGGAGAATGGGAATCATAGCGTCGGTTCAGGTGAAGAGCGAAGCAGTAAGGTGGAGAATATCGACGATTTTCGACCAACAGCACCAGGTCATAGTCCGGGCGCGGGTCACTCCATTCATACTTGATATTTTGTGCCTTTTGTCTGTTTTTTTTTTTTTGTACACCCTCAGTCCCTCAACAATGGCTATTCTATTGGCTGAGTTAAAACCCAGAATATTTATTCATCAAAAGCTTGTTGCATCTCTACTTTCTTTTAATGTAATTAATTAGTATTTTGCTTCGTTAAAAGAGACTTTTTTTTTTAAGTTGAAAAGAGAAACTTGAGTACTGAATTAAAGATGCACCCGTAAAGAAATTAGATGCATAGAGGACAATTATTAATTTATTTAGTAATTTAAAAGGGATGCATGAGTTTTACGTACCAACAAAATTATTCATTGAGGTTGAAATTAACTTCAATGAAATTTAAAATTTTATATTTATCTAAACTTCTGAGTAAGATGGATAAAATTTGAACCTGTGATATTTTTCACCCAAAACAAACGTGCATTTACTATTAACCTTGTAACAACACATTAAAAATTAGGTTTAAGGTTAGGTTTATAGTTAGAGTTTAAGGAATTTGGGGTAGGTATATTTTTTAGGGTATAGGGTTTATAATTTAGAATTTAGGTTAAAGTTTATAATTTAATTTTTTAGCATTTTTAGCGTTGGGGCATAGAATGGAGCACCGAAAAAGGGCAAAAGATTTGTCCCACATTATGCGGAACAAAAATCTTATGCCCCTTTTTATGCCCAACACTAAAAAAATCAAAATCTAAACCCTAACCCTAAATTATATATCTTAAAAATAAACCTTAAACCCTAAAAATATACCATATCCCTAATTCTATAAACACTAACCCTAATCCCTAACCTTAAGCTTTAACCCTAAATATATTTTTTAGTGTGAGAGCATAAATAGAGGCACCAAAAAGAGTAGAGAATTTCTATTCCATGACGTAGACAAACTATCTCAAACACAAGTCACCTAGAAATAACCACATTTCTCTTTCCACTTAGACCATTTGGTTGGTTTTACATTTACTATTTTTAAATTAATAGGTGTAGTAAAAATTTTAATCACAGCATCTGCACCTATTCATTTATAAATTAGAAGTATAATCACGCCGGAATACAGCTCTGTTTATTTGGTTATTAGATTACGTTTTCCACTATTTTTGTTGGGTAAAATGTTCAGAAAATTAATACTTTTTGTTTGTCTTTTGAGAAAATGTTCAGAAAATGGAGAAAAATCGAGGCCGTTTAGCCTTTCCACTATATTTGTTGAAGAGTGTAGCCGTGTAAGGGAAGTAAATTGAATTGGTTGCTGTTTGATTGATTGTTTTTAGTTGTTAAGAAATTGTCCTTGTTCAATCCATTTGATTGAGATCCTCTATGTGGAGGAAATAACATCATGGATTTCAGTTCCAACATACTGGTGCAGTTTGTAGCGTAGAGAACTTCCAGGGTTATCTTATTCTTGAGCACAGTTTACAGGTAGAACATCTTTTGGGCCGATATTATTTCACCCATCAAATCGTTGTTGGTGGAGAAGTTCGGCACTGATAAGGAACAATCTTTCTGGTGTTGAGTGGTTACATTTAAGGAGATTCAGAGGGTCAGTTTCTCTTGTCCTGTTTGAGGACTCAGATCCCGCACAGTGTAGAGTTTAACCTTAACTTCCCTACTTGTCTGAACTCCTCTCCTCCATAAATGTATTTAACATGGACAAGACTCCTTTACTTATGCATGGACACTGCCGACTTGCCGCTTGATGTTTCTGGGACAAAGTGTGTAGTTGATGGTTTTATGGTGCATAGTTGTAAAAGTTTGTCTTGAACCTGGACAATTAACGAAGCTTTTCATATCATACCAGCCAGATTTTTCAGCAGCTATGGTACATAGAGATCTTGAATTGGCTTTGGCTACATGCATTTTTGTCATACCCATGAAGGCAATTCTCCCTGTTTATATGCTTAATCTTTGTAAGAGATCAGTGTTGTGGATGTGGCTAAAGAAACACTCTATTGCAATTCTTCTTTCTGCTGCTTTATTGTTTCTCGTATTCTGTTTCCTTGTTCACCAAGCAATGGTCTTGGGCTCCCAATATTACTTTTCCAAGAGTGAGGAGAAGAACTTGATCACTACTATCAGGACCGAAGGAAAGTGTTGCCGTAAATGGTCACTCTCTCCTGATGTGGACCAATCTGTTGAGGCTAGAAATCCTTTTAGCCAATTGGCTGACCAAACCTGTGAGAAATGTCAAGTTTCCGGATCCGGGCCTATTTCCAAACAAAATTTGTTAGGAGCTAAGGTTTTCTGTGGAACATGGTAGCAATTACTGGCTCTATATGTTTAACATAAAAGTTTTGACATGGTTAATGCCTTGATTGCATCACTGCACTTCATTTTACGAAGAGTATGCATAAAGGCGAATAAAGAACCTACAACGGTGGATCTCTGGACATTTGTACCTATGAAGTATGAACATGCTTAGTTGAGTTCATGGACTTTTAACCTGTGCATGCAATCCTTCTTTTTGTTTTTATTTTTGTGATATATTATTTAATGAAGTAGAAACTAATAAAGGAACAAACTTTTTATTGTCTGCTGAATGTAGTGAGTGGGGAAATTGGACTGGAAAAGCTCATATACTTCCTACCTTAGTCAGCTGCCAAAGTGTGTGTTGTACAGGCACGCGCAAGTTCAGAACCTTACCGTCGGCAAGGTAGGCATTCAATATAAAAACTGTCTGAATGCCACAGCTTTCTCATTATAATGATTCTGATTTCTGAACATTGAATGAATATAGAGATAAGGTGCATTTTCACATCTTGAGACAATGATGTGGACAAGACATGATTGTCTTCTGTTTTGAGCCAGAATGGAGAAAACAATAGGACAAGTTCTTTGTGAACCAAACTGCATTGATACGGGAATTTCCGGGGGGACCATGTCTGTCGAAAGTTCCATAACCAACCCAACCAAAAAAAATCTAAGCTCCCAATCATTTCATTTTCTTTGGTGGTGGTGATCGCTCTCATTCATATAAGGCATGAAATTCTGAGTCTGGTTGCTCACTGAACCGTGCAAGCAGATGAAATTTCTTGTAGGTAAATCCTTGTTTTTTCATTCCGGATTGTAAGCAGGCTCTGTGTTGGTGCATGGTGGTCCAGTTTTGTAGGTGTCCATTTGGACCACGGGGTACAGCCAACTGGGAAAGTGATCCCTCGGCCTTTTTCTTTTGGGGACCTCACTGTCCCCATATACGATATTGCATACAAATATACAGGCAGGCTGATCTGGATAATGGTGTTTCTATTTATTATGAGACGGTAAAAATTCTACTATATATATATATATATCATTTTTCTTGTAAAGAGAAAATTGGATAGAAAACCAGTAGTGGAATTGTTTGCTCGCCATGTCCCTCGTAAATTGATTTCTGCCTTTCGGTTATGCAAAAGGAATGGATCACCACTTTAATTATTACAATCATCATGTAAATGAACTAAAACCTCACTCGGAGGAGTAAAAACAAACGGCATAAAGTGTTACCAGACCTTTAGGGGCACTTCCTCGGCTTCCTCCTTATCTACCTCCATATGTAAGCCTGCCTTAAACTGCATGCTGCATTTGCGGAATAATTGTTCAGATACTTGAAAAATGGATTTTTTTTACATGTTTTATGTGAATTTTGGTTTCGAGAGTGAATTGTTTTTGTTTTATGGGGGGGGGGGGGTGTTCAGACACTAGAGTTACTTGCTGAGGTAGCTGTTTTGGAAGAGAAAGTTGTTAGGCTTGAAGAGCAAGTGGTGAGTTTTAGGCAAGGCCTTTATCAAGAAGCTGTCTATGCAACTTCCAAGAGGAATGCGGAGAATTCGAATGAATCCACCGTCGAGCAGTCTCCGGTTCGAAGTACTAAACACCAGCGCTCGAAGTCTTTGTCCGTAAATGAGATGAGTCCTGTACCAACCATTTCCAGGCCTCAACCATCTCTTTCCAGAAGTGTATCAAGCAGAAAGCTATTGCCTCCGGATACTAGTCATGATCGATCGGGACAGTGCTTTAGCAGGCTGACAAATGGGAGACAAGCTTCCGCAAAATCCAATTCTGCTTCTGGAGATGTCAGAGGAAAAGAAAACGAATCATTTGCCAATGCTTTGAAGGATAAACAATCTCCAGATAAGAAAGTTTCCAACATTGTGACTCCAGTAAAGAGACTTCCAACCAAGCTCGAATCAACAGACAAATGTTTGGATCCTCTTAAGGTAAAGGTCTGTACTGATTTCTGGTTAAAAGAAGAGTCATACTTCACTTCATTGCAGTTTTATGGATTGTGGGTTTTTTGACCGTCCAGCTAGATGGTAAATTAGCAAACCAAGAAAGTGCACAAGGAAGTCCTCCTAGTTCTTCGGATGATAAAATGTCGGAAGCTGAACAAAATATCTGAGGATATTGTAAGGTGCTTATTCAGCATTTTTGCAAGGTTGAGCACCTTGAAAGATAAAGTCGTGGAATCCGGTACTTCACCTAGAGAGAGTGAATTCCGAGACCCTTATGGAATATGTTCAGATTTGATAGAGAGATATATTGGCCCCTATAAACATCTTTGTGCATTTGAAGCGAAAACAATTGACCTAAACCAGACTACGAATGCTTTGTTTCTAATCCATAAACTAAAGTAAGTTCTTGGGATGGTTTCTCTTGCATAATATCTTAATTGTGACATT
>JAGYYJ010001333.1:0-73685 GCA_019671005.1 Hibiscus mutabilis | reverse complement strand
AGTATTTGACTTTTTTAGTACATAGATTGATTGAAAGTTAACTAATTACTCTTAATTAAATTTATTGCATTTAAATTTCATTATGTAAGTTTTGAAATTTTACGCATTTATATATTTTAATCTCTCTTTCATTTTATTAACAGATTAAGTGTAATAACAAGACACAATACTCTTTTAAAAAAATAAATTTAAACCTTCATTCAAAGTATTTGACTTTTTTTAGTAAGGCACAATAACTATTCCTTCATTCAAAGTATTCGGCTTTTTTAGTACATAGCATTGATTGGAAGTTAACTAATTACTCTTAATTAAATTTATTGAATTTAAATTTTATTAGGTAAGTTTTAAAATTTTACGCATTTATATGTTTTAATCTCTCTTTTATTTTATTAACAGGGTTAAGTACAACAGTAAAATACATTACTTTCTCAAAAAATAATTAAATTTAAACATTGGGGACAGCATTATTCCCATTATTATTTTCCCTTACAATTTTTATTTTTTCATTTATCTTTTTTTATTCTTTAATCTTATTTAACTCTTTTTCCAAACTTTTTTTAAGGGTAAAACTTTGATACACAAGCTGTGTAAAATTAATTTTACACAAGCCTGTGTATTTATACTATAAAAACATAAATCCTAAATTTCTAACCTTAACCCTAAAAAATTAAACCCAACACTCTAAACCCTAAAACCTAAATTCTAACCACTAACCTTAAATTCTAAACCCTACAACCTAAACCCCTGAACCTTAAACCCTGAACTAAAACCCTAACCCCTAAAACTAAAAGGCACGTGTAAACTAAAGTTTACACGGCATGTGTATCAAAGTTTTTTCTTTTTTAAATATATATTGGAAAGTATATTTAATTAAAATTACCTTTTTAGTGCATGGTTGAATAAAACTAAAAATAATATTCAATTAAAAATCGAGGAATTATTTTTAATTAAAACTATTGCATTTAGGTTGCATTAAGTAGCTTTATAATTTTGGGAATTGATACATTTCAATCTACTTCATATTTTACTAATTAGTTTTCTAGATCATTCGTATTGCATGTAAACATATGCGTGAATTTTTAAAATTTAATAATTTTTATATAATTAATGTAAGTAGTTATTATAAAAATAATTAAAGTATATAAAATATATATTAATAAAAGAATTTAAATTGTATGTAAAATTATTATATAATATTAAAAATACTATATTCTTACAACGTTTGTAGATCTATATTTTTTTTTTACTTTTTACTTTTAATTGTTTTGATCTCGACAAAATAGTTAAATTCCGTAGCATATGGGTCTCAAATTCACTTGAAATGGGCCAATAAAATGGACTTTGTTTTAAATTTAACTTCAAATTTAAATAAGAAACTACATTAAACCTTTTAAAATTAACATTGTTAAAACTTTAGGGGTTTTAATTAGATATAATATGTTAGATAATAATACATTTTTAATGGGTTAGGAATTGTTCACCAGAATTTTACACATTTTTTGAGTCGCTGAATTATAAAATTCGATAGTTAAAATTAACAGTATGTAATAAGAAGATATTTACAAAAAAGATTTTTTAATCTCAATCATTAATATTAATTAATTTAAAATTATCAAAAAATTAATTTAACGATTCAAAAAATATATACAATTTTCAAGTTTTACACTGTGTAAGTGAATACTAACCTCATTTTAATAAATTAGTATAATGAAGAGTTTTAAATTATAATATATAAAAGTTTGAATAATAATTTAAATGTTAGGATAAGATAGTATATATAATAGTTTAGTTTTTATTACAACAAAAATAATTTAAATGATATTATCTTAAAATTATTCTATAATATGGAAGCACACGTTGATTTAAGGTTGTGTTTTTTGTTGCTGTTGTGGTGGGTAACGCCCGTTTACCAGCAACATCAACCCCAAACAACCATCGTTTGACTCTAAACGGCCGTTTACCATTCGATTTTTTTGCCCAAACAAGTATTTTCAGACAGTCAAAAAAATTAACTTTTTCAAACGGACGTTTACTTCTAAACCTAAATTTCCGAACTACAACGACAAACAAATCCTAAGACTATAATAACTTCGGCCATAAACAGGGAAATTAATTGTAGCACGGTACATCTCTAATACCTCCTCCAAAAACTAAGCCCGGTCTAAAAGCCTGCCAATTTATGTTCAGCGTTGAATTTTACTGGCCATTTAAATATCATTGTTTTGATTTAAATGGTGTAATCGAAGGGTCATTTAGGGATAAATATTTGACCAGTCAAATTAATTTGAGTTAAAAATCAGTTAGTCAAGTTAATGAATTTTACATCTCAAACTTTAATTGAAATTTTTCGAGTCGAGTCAAATTATTTGTGTTTTTGTTCAATTTTAATTGTAAATATTTATAATATTATTGTATTAATTAAGTTTAATTTAAACGAATTTATATAACCATATACGATATACATAAATGTTTCTTCATATGTGATAAACATATATCATTTACAATTGAGAGACTCGATTTGAACTTGAAAATTAATCCACTAATTACTAAAAATTTTGAGTTATTGAATCTAATTTATAACTCCAACTTTATTTAAAAAAATTTGAGTCGAGCTTATAAAATTATGAATCGGATTCAAATTTTTTCATGTCGAATCGAAAATTTTAACTTTTTCAAATCGAATCGGATTTCACTCGCTCCTTAGCTTCTTCACTCATAGTTTGAATTGATATATATATATATATATATAACTCATTATTTAATTTATTTCAAAAGACATTTTCAAAAAAAAAAACATTTCAAAAGATCGGTGTTGAACAAATCGTGTGTGTTTAATTCTCGCATTGATTTTTTATTATGTCATTTTTAATTTACTCATTTTATATTTCTGTTATATCTTATTTTACAAATTTACTAAATTTACAAACAAAATAATTCCAAAATCATTTATATAAAATATTAATAAATTAAATAATAATTATTTTAATTATGTACATGATGTTGCTTGATATGAATCTATAATGATTAAAGCCAATTTGAAACACGTGCATGACATGGGAAAGTGTATTTTGAGCACGATTCGGTAATCACGTTGACATGAATGACAAGAAAAGAATGAAGCAATTATGAAACATGAAATTTGCAAGCTAGATTAATGGTCATATTGTTATTGTGGACCTAGTTGGGTATATTAGACATCAAGGTCGAAGCCATTTAGAACATGGGAGAGATTGTTGCCCTCAAAATATATTGGTATAATAATATTTTAGGTCCAAATTTAGATGTTATAGAGACTAGTACCCTCATGTTATCAAGATAAAACTCCATGGGCTCGGTTTATGAAAATAGCAGTCCATGTGCTAAATTTTGCAATGAAGTCCTCTTATGTTGAATGCGTAATAGTTGTAGACCCAAATTGGAGCAGATTCTTGGGCCTTTATAATCTTTTGGACATCCAAAGAAAACCAACAGATTTGCCTCGAGACTCGGATAGATCTGGGGTACAACATGTCTAAGATGCGGTTAAAAGACGGTAAGTTTTAAAATTTGTCTAAGAACTTAAAATGTTAGGTTTTTTGTTATCGCTTTAGGTTGAAATTTTCATTGTTTTTTGACAAGTTTCGATATTTACAAAATAAATTTTGATACTTAATTTTTTTGATAATAAATTTTTGGAGAAGTATCGATACTTACAAAATAAGTTTCGATACTTGTCAAAAAACACGAAAAAACAACCTAAAATGTTATAAAAAAAATTAATATTTTAAATTTTTAGACCAGTATCAAAATTTATTGTCTTTTAACCGCACTCTAGACATATTGTATGTTAAACTCGCTCTCAGAAACCGACAACTTTCAGGCAAATAACTGATAGAAACATAGGCTCATAAATGGGTAAACTACCATGTGCTGCTGCTTGTGCGCTAAGGAGGGGATTCTAATCCTAAAACCCTTGCACATGATCCAACTTTTAGTCAAATTAGGATAAAAATTTGTTAAATATTAGTTTGGTCGAGAATATAATTTTGAAGTGATGAATTATAACTTAAATATAAATTTTAATGAAATATTAATAAATTTATAACTTAACTCAGTGTTAGACCAGGATTTGAATCCTCGTTTTAGTAGAGATGGCACAGAACTTTATAATAGGGGTGAATAAAATTTTAGAATGAGCAAACTTATAAAATTATAGTAGGGATGAAAATAAATTTTTAATAGGAAATGTATAAAAAATTTCTAAAGTTTTTTAAATCATATAAAATTTTTTAATTTTTAAAGAGGACCGTCCCTCCAGCCTCTCTAGGTCCATTCTTGCATCTTAGCACACAACTGACACAAGTAATATGTATATTTTATTTGGTTTGAAATGACCAGTAAGGCATCAATATTACTAGGGGTGTGCATTATTCGGTTTTAACCGAATTAACCGACCGAACCGAATTTTTTCGGTTAATTTTAGGTAGGTTCGGTTAACGGTTATTTTTTTTGAAAAATTCGGTTATCGGTTAATTCGTTTCGAAACCGGTTAATTAACCGAATTAACCGAAATTATTATATATTATAAAATGATCATTAAATTTTTTGATATATTATAAAATGGTCATTAAACTTTTATTAAATTAGCATAAAATGAAAGTTCAATGACTAAAAAGATTATTTTAGCATAATTTAGTGACCAACTGTGTAATTTACCCAAAATTTTATAACAAATTCTGGTTAGTTCGAAATCAGCCAAATTAATCGAAATTGTTTCGGTTCGGTTGAAAATTTTCAAAAAATTATGTTTCGGTTAACGGTTAAAAGAAGAAAAAAAATAGTTAATAAATTTTAGGTAATTCGATTCGTTCGGTTAACCGAATTAACCGAATGCACACCCCTAAATATTACTAATCATGGACAGACGGCCCTCGGGGTCTAAACAGGATTTGGTCTTAATATCAAGTACCTCATAAATTTTAGTATAGTAGAATAATTTATTAAGTATTTAATTATGTAGGGATTAAACTAAAGAATAATGGTTCTTGTGTGAAAACTCAGGCAACGTGACCGGAGATAATGAAAGATGATAGACTTTGTGTGAGGAAAATATACGGCAACTAGATTTAGAGAAACTCAAGAGAGGAAAAAATTCTGATTCTTTTTATTAAATTTGGGTTACAATAATATTGGATATTTATAGCCCAAATTAATATCAACCCTAACTGACTAATAAGCCCAGCTAATTAACAATAAACTCCTAACAAATCAATTAACTAATTATATATGGATTTATATCCAATACACTGGCGGTGAAAAATTGAAAGTTTTCACGAGCACCTTAGTTTTAGGGTTTAGGAAATCGATTTAGGGTGTAGGATTTAGGTGTTGGAGTTTAGAATTTAGGGTAATGTTTAGAATTTAAGGGTTTAGGGTTATGATTTAGGGTTTAGATTTTAATATATAAACCTTAAATTCTAACCACAAACCCTAAATTATATACACAATCATCAAATTCTAAACTACTAAACATAAACCCCTAAACTCTACACCCTAAACTGAGTCCCTAAACCCTAAAATTAAGGCGCTTGTAAAAATTTTTAGTTTCCACCACCGGTGTATCAAATAATTATCCATTATATATACTAACATCTTGTATCCTCAAATTTTTTGTTCTAATAGTAATTTAGCTCCTATAAATTTAAATATTAAATAAATTAGATATCATCTTTTATATTTTGAGTTTAAATACTTAATAAGCCCAAATATTTTTAAAATTCAGTAATTTAATCTCTCAAGGTGTTTACTGGAATCTGGAAAGGTTGCCTATCAAACCGAAGATCAACACTTCACCCCTTTAAGAATCTAAAGAAACGCCTGAGCCTCTTAATGACTTCCCACACCGGCAGCTAACAAAAACACAGAAAATCCAATCCTTCAGTACTGTTATAAATACACCCACCAACCACATGAATTGAAAAAACGAAACACTGACTAAAATTGATGATCATACATACGAAAATTCTACAACGTTCAACGAATATCGCTGAACACCACTAACGTTGAACATAGTTAAATATCATTAAATTGATTAATAAATATTAAAAATCTCAAGGAATTAAATTGATTAATAAATATTAAAAATCTCAATGACTCATCATATAATTATAAATTATTTAAAATAAAATTTAAATTAAATTATTTTCCATAAATATTATATTATTTAATTTTTTAAATAATTAGATCAAATATTAACCTTAGTCAATTTAAAAAATAAAAAACCCTAAACCTAAAACTCAAAATCATAAACCATAAACACTAAATACTAAACTCCAAATCATAAACCCTAAAATATAAACATGAAACCCTAAACTTAAAACCATAAACCTACAACCCGAAATCCAAAATTATAAACCCAAGATTCTAAACCGTAAACCGTAAACCCTAAAGCCCTCCACCACCACTCAAGCTTCTTGGTTATCACAGGGTCACGGGATTTGAGTCCATCATCCCTGTATGCTCTTGTTGTTGCAACAGCAGCAACTGGGGGCTTATATCCAAGGTGGATACTGCTTTTGCCTCAGTTTAAAATCGAATCCCTAGACCTAGTCGAGTACAGATGTTTTCAAGGACATATTCAGCAAACAAGAAACAAGAACGTTTCAATGGCATGGGCAATTAAATTTGAATATTGGGTTTAGGCTTCAGGGTTTATGGTTTCGGGTTTAAAAATTTGGGTTTTGAGTTTAGGGTTTAGGGTTTTTAAAATTGACTAAGGTTGATATTTTATCTAATTATTTTAAAAAAATAAAAATATAATATATATTGAAAAGAATTTGATTGAAATTTTATTTTAAATAATTTATAATTATATGTTGAATCCTTAAGATTTTTAATCTTTATTAATCAATTTAATAGTGTTCAGCCATGTTTAGCATTAATGATGTTAAGCGGTGTTCATCGAGCGTGGTAGACTCATTCTCATATATAACATGAAGAAAGATCTCGAAGGCCTCATGCTTGCCGTATTTATGATGAACGTATAGTTTTTTTTTAAGCTTTAGAGCGCATACCCTCCATCTCCATGTATGGGCTTATATGAAGCCATAAACACCAGCTTGCAGTGAAGCATGTGAATTTAACCAATACTATATATTTGGTTATTCAGGTCCCACTTAATACTATACATGCGTGGAATTAATGAATCCAACAATCTTATAACTTTAATCAACTCTGCATGCATGGGCAAATACGCTAATGCATGTGACAAACAATCGGTGCACTGCTGCATGCTTCAGATGTAAGGTTTTTTTTCCCCTTCTCTCACTGTTGAACAGTACTGTACACATATATGTTGAAATTTGGTATATAGATTGAATTTACTGATTATGAACATAATTATGAATGAATACTTGGTTTTCTGATCGGAGGGTCCAAAGCAGCAGCTCACGGGGACACCAATGGCTGCAAAATACCTGAGTTATGGACAATAAATGTTTTGTCGTCTATTCTGATTATGGCCCAAAATTTAATACAACTGCATATATAGGTAAATGATGTTGACTGTTGTTTCATTTCTTACCTCTTTAGTTCATTTTAACCAATCCACTTGCATATGTAAGATTACAATGTTTCCACATTGATGATTGCTGTCTGTCTTTTTTTTTAAGAAATGGTATCCTAATCGATTTTGAATTTAAATTTAAAACCTTTTCTTTTTATTTTCGAAAAGTTATATTATCTTATTAAAAACTATAAGACGATAACTAAAAATTAGATGATATAATGGAATGATGTACTAAATCACTTAAACAAATTTTAGGGTTTGAATCTTTATTTCATGAATGGAATAACTGGGATGACAGACAATAGTGGATGCAAGTGAATCCTAGGTAGGCCCGTGTCCACCCTGAATTTTTTAAACTTTACACATTTGACGTTAATTTTCTCAATTTTTATGAGTTAATCCTTAGATTTTTTTAATATTTATAAATTGTGCCTACCCTGTAATTTAGAAATTTCCTGTGTGTCCTCCCTTAAAAATATTTCTGGATATGTCACTGTCGGTAGAAGTTCCGTGGCCCATGATTTTGTTGTCTAAGAACTGGATTGCATTTGGATCTTTCACAAACATAAGACTATACGTACAAAGAAACCAGATAATTAAATAAGCCATGGACGATGGACACATTCGTCGGTATTGTATTTGTGATGTCCTTTGAGGAGATTAAGATTTTTACAAATTCTTCCTGTCTGAATCCGTAATCTTTCATCGGTACACTGTTATAACCCTGCTGATCATTAATAATGAAAATCTCTATGTCTAAAACAGTTTCGGCCTCGGCTGCTATGATGGTCCATGCCAGTAAAAATATTTCACCTTTGGTGACATTTTCTCAACCGATCATATGATTAAATGAAATATTTTTAGTATGAATGTCAAATCTACAAAGAATCGCATCGGGTATTATATTATATTAGCATATGGGTCCATGTTTACAGTAATCAACAGCTCAGTTGTGGGTGAACATTTTCAACTTCTTTTCAAAGTAGACCGTTCCGAAAACACAAGAATGTGAGGTAGTTAATGTACTCACCACATTTATTACAAAACCATCACATTAAATTAATTACCCTGTACGAACATATACCAAGAAACCTGACGGAAATTAATAGGGCGGGAAAACTAGGTTTAATGACAGCGTTGTTATTTGTTAATGTAATGTCCGCATTTAACAGGTTTAGTGTTTCCATATCTTGAATCCATGTCCAATGAAGGGAAGCCAAAGCAGCATCAAAGGTTTAAGCTCGAGAAAGCCCGACAGCACAACAAAACCAATTATTAACCATAAATGATAAATTCCACGTAGGAAGAAGAAGAGGACTAGAGGAGTTCAACGATTTCACGTCGGGAAAGAAAAAGAAAAGTCACTTTTAAAGAAGAAGATAAAAGAAGAGATTAATGGAGGTTGCGTGGCAGTAGAGAAAAGGACCCCATTGAACCATAGGGTATAGCAGGGTGACCCATATCTTCTATGGGTCATTATAGGCTATCAACTTTCTCTCTCAATGTTTATAAGTGTTGTGTGAGTCATTGGGAAATGATGTACAAGAACAAAAAAAGGCTATGCTTTGCTCAAAACAACTCTCTCATGGCGTATGACCCGACCCCGACCACCATTCCTTCTTCACTCTCCCTCTGTCCCCGTCTCTTTTTCTAACAACCCCTCAACATTTCTTATACTGTCACTTCCATTCACTCTGTTTTGGCAGCAAACAACTACGACACCGCTTGCCTGCCTGATTATACTGTCACTAAGATGGGAATAAAAAGGACTGAGCTACAAATTTCAGAAACAGAATGCAGTTCCAACTCTGTCTCGGTCCCAAGCTCAGCCACAGCTCTAAGTGTTAAACCTGAAACCACCACCGTTTGTAGTAACAGGATGAAGCGGACGAGGGGGGATTCAAGCAAGCACCCGGTTTACCGTGGCGTCCGGATGAGAACCTGGGGGAAATGGGTGTCTGAAATCCGCGAGCCGCGGAAAAAATCCCGCATTTGGCTCGGGACTTTCCCGACCCCAGAAATGGCAGCTCGAGCACACGACGTGGCCGCTTTGAGCATCAAAGGCAACACGGCGATTCTCAATTTCCCTGAACTGGCAAACTCGTTACCTCGACCCGTGTCTTTAGCACCCCGCGACGTGCAAGCTGCGGCAGCCAAAGCTGCCCAAATGGGGAACTTGGACTCTCCATCACCATCCACGGCATCATCTTCGACACCCTCATTGTCGTCGTCGTCGTCGCCGCTGTCCTCTTTGGTTTCCCATCTGGACTTATCTTCAGGGTCGGCCGTGTTGAGCGAGATAGTGAAGCTACCGAGTCTAGGGACAAGCTATGACTCGGTTGAGTTGGGGAATGAGTTCGTATTCGTGGACTCAATGGACAGATGGTTTTATCCTTCACCGTGGCTTGAAAGCATGGAAGATTGTGAGAACGTTTGTAATCAATTAGTAAATGGCTTCGAACAAGGTTTGCTATGGGATTATTAATGTTTTTTTCTTGGTGTTTTTCGCGTTTAAAGCCCTTTTGCTTTTTCTCTGAAAGGGCTAAAACTCTTCCATTTTCTCTCTCTCCGTTTATGTGATCTTTTTCCATGAATCATAGTGTACAGAAGCTTGAAATAAAGTTCAAAACTGGAAATTCCATGCCTCTGTTCTTCGTTCTGTGAATAATATTAAAAAAAACAGAGAGAACAAAGAGTTGAACCAGTTTGATCATGAAACCTTCTTTCACAACTACAATATGAAACTGGGAATTGGGAATAGAGAAATCATATTATAAAAAATTAATCATAAAAAAGGAAAATAAAACTATGCTAAAAGTAATTCTCAAATTCAATAAAACATATGGGTAAAAACAGAGGCCTGTCCACGAAATTCCCCACTTGTCAATTGTCATTCATGAATGCAGAGGTTTGCTTTTGCCAGATGTCAGATGGTTGTAAAGGTCTTTTGAAAATGATTTTTTTTGTTTCTTCGTGACATTTTTTATTTATTATTTCATAAATTAGAAATATTTTTCAAGCTATAATTCTTCTAAGCTTTTAAACTAAAATTCGTTTATCAAATGTGAAGAAAAAAATCAACTTGAGAATTTAACAACAAGTTTATTTATTATATTTTTAAAATAAATTGATTATGAATTCACCATCGTACTTTTTAATATTTATATTTTTACTTTTAATTTTCGACTCTGATTTTATCTCTTATTAATTTAAATTTATTTTATTTACAATATGAAAATTCTAACCAAAATCTTAATTTCAGTCTATGGATGGGGACAGCATAGTTGGTAGGTTATGTGTTTGGTGGTTTCATCGTGGACCTCTGGAAATGTCGTGTGAAGGAGAAAATGGAATTTTAGGGTTGGATAGCATAGCAGCATTATTGGCATAGTCAGCACAATATTGAAGCCTGATCATACCCACGTATGAAACCCCCAATATTTAGCTTTTTCTTAATCTTGAGATATGATATTTAGAATTTATTAGCTAAGGAATCTATATTTGCCATTTGTCCTTTTCATTTACCTATCTATTTATATAAGTTTAAGTATCGAATTGAAACGAAAGATTCGTGTAAGTTTAGGTATCTGAGTTTTTATACTCCGATGATTAACTGCAATTTAATTACGGTTAGTGGTGGATCTAGAAATATTTTCAAGAGTATGTACATATAAGTTTTAAAATTGTAATATAGACACGACTCATAAAAATTAAAGAAATTAAAGATTAATTCATAAAAAGATAGAGTCGGAATTTAAAAAGTTGAGGGTGAACACTTGTCCACTCTAAGAGACACTTGGATTCGCCACTGAATACGATATTAAACTTCAATCTTAATTTGGCTACTCAAATTGTTTAGGTATATTTCTATTCTAACAGCAATTTAATGGATTCATATGTTAATCATAAGTTGTGTTGATTGGATCTAACATATAAAAGAGAAATCTTCTGTCCTTTTCTGTGCCCTATTTACGTCTAATGTTAAAATTTTAAGTTTATGATTAAGGTTTAAGGTTAAAGTTTAGTAAATTTAGGGTATAATGTATTTTTAAGATTTAGAATTTAAATTTTAAAATTAATACTTAAAATTTGATTTTTTAATGTCGAGTCATAAAAAGAGTCAGTGAGAAATGACAAACTATTTTTGTCCCTAACATATATTCCTTTTCCGAGGACCTAAATTATATTAAAATAACTTCAAAGTTTGACAGATTACGGAAAACAGTAAACACAAATCAATATAAGCAATCAATAACTTCAAAGGTTCTAAATTGATAATATTATTTTTTGAAGTGTCACATTGTTGGGTTGATAAAAAAAAATCTTGAAGTATCACATTGTTAGATAAAGTTATAATTGAATGGTCAAATTGATAAATAAGAAACCCATCTAACTATTTCAAAAAAAAAACTAATTAAGTCTCGGTATTATTTTATAATCAATTGAGTCATTTGACTAATAATTTTTATTTTTTTATATTAACTCTATTGACTGTTATTAAACGTATGAATGATTCATGTAAGTTTAGGTATTAACTCTATTGACTGTTATTAAGTCTCGGTATTATCTTAGCTAAGGAATCTATATTTGCCGTTTGTCCTTTTCAATTATCTATCTATTTATATAAGTTTAAGTATCTAATTGAAACGAAAGATTCATGTAAGTTTAGGTATCTGAGTTTTTATACTCCGATGATTAACTGCAATTTAATTACGGTCAGTAGTGGATCTAAAAATATTTTTGAGGATGTATATATATAAGTTTTAAAATTGTAATGTAGACACAACTCATAAAGATTAAAGAAATTAAAGATTAATTTATAAAAAAATGGACGAATGTGTGAAGTTTAAAAAGTTGAGCGTGAAACTTATCAACTCTAAGAGACATTTGGATCCGCCACTGATTACAATATTAAACTTTAATCTTAATTTGGCTACTCAGATTGTTTAGATTTATTTCTATTCTAACCGCAATTTAATGGATTCATATGTTAATCATAAGTTATATTGATTGGAGCTAACATATAGAATAAAAATCTTTTGCCCTTTTTCAGAACTTCTATTTGTCTCATGCTAAAATTTTAAGTTTATGATTAAGGTTTAAGGTTAGGATTTAGGGTTAAAGTTTAAAAAATTTAGGGTAGAATGTATTTTTAATATTTAAAAGTTAAAGTTAGTGCTTAAAATTTAATTTTTTTATTGTCAGATTATAAAAAAAAGCACAACAGACTATTTTTGTCCCTAACTTCAAAGTTTGATAGATTACGGAAAACATTAAACACAAATTAATATAAGCAACCAATAACTTCAAAGGTTCCAAATTGATAATAAATTTTTTTGAAGTGTCACATTGTTGGGTTGATAAAAAAAATCTTGAAGTGTCACTTTGTTAAATAAAGTTATAAATGGTCAAATTGATAAATAAGAGATTCCATCTAACTATTTCAAAAAAAAAAACAATTAAGTCTCCACATTCTTTTATAATCAATTGAGTCATTTGACCAATAATATTCATTTTTGTGTTGACTCTATTGACTGTTACTAAACGTATGAATGATGGACATTATTTTTCAAAAATAACTCATCGGGTTTTCAAAAATAATTAATCAAAATTTTTTATCACGTCATCATTTACACATTTACTGCTACGTCAATGAATTTTTCCGTCAAATGACAAAAATCCTTAGTCAAAAGAGTTCATTTGATGAAATCTTCCGATCAGAAGGCTTAATAAAAAAGTAGAAATTTAATTTATTTCAAAAAATTAATTGGATTTTATTTTCGAAATCAAAGTAGGTCTTTAAAGACAAAACATACTTTTCTATCTTTCCCTATAAAAAATGGCGAACCCCCATGGCCCTTACCCACCAAAGAAACAAAGAATCTAAAATGGAGTAATATGCTATCAAATTCCGTGCACTTCATTCATATAATCATTTTGTACGTATTTCTACATTTAAATATAATTCCAAAAAATTGATGTATAAGATGGGACAATTTTGTTCATTTTCGTACAAGACAATTTAACTTTCCACGACGCCCCAATAATTGGTAAAATCAGAAATTAAAACCTTTTGCCACTCAATCTTCTTTCATCTTCTCCGTACATGAATCTATGAACAAATTTCCTATCTCTTCACCATATATATAAAGTACCTTTTTATCAATATAATATATATCTCCACAGGCAAATCGGACAACAAAATCTTGAACCCCACTTCCAATTTCTCTTTGCTTTGTACCGGATTGACCCCATCTCTTAGTTGTGAGATTATTGAGAGGAAATTACATGCCGTGGCATCCCCTTTGCTCTTCAATTTTAAATCATAAATACATGGTTCTGAAGCTTTCCTCTTAAGGAATTTAACACCTATAATAGATTATATTATATCAAGATATTGCTAGATTTAAAAGTCGAGGGAGTGATAAGAAAGCATATTTAGTCGGTTAATCAAGCTACTCATCTTTGTTTCCTCGTATTCCCTTAGGTTATAGGTTTTAGATTCACTAGAAGTACCTCATTCTTTCTCCTAAAGTCCATTTCTCCTCCCTCTCTGTTAGATTAGGATTAGAATTAAGATTTATCAAAAAAATTTGAAATAATGATAAAATATTAAAGAAATTATGAGATTTTAAGTCGACGTAATAATATAATTTTTTTGTCCTTCCCAAAAAAATATAATTTATTATTGACTTTTTCCGAAGTTTATACTTTTTTGAGATAAAGTTTATACTTCTTAAATAGTCCAACGAATAACGTTGAGTTTTACAATTATTTAAAAGAAAATACTTTAACACACAAGTTTGTTTAATGTTTATATAAACTTATTGATTTTAGGGTTTAAGATTTAGATTTTATGTTTTAAGGTTTAGGTTTAATATTTAGTGTGAGAGTTAGAGATTTATATTTTAGATTTTATAATTTAAATATGAATGATTGCGTTATATTTGTATACAATTTTGTACCAAAATATAACCATATTTATCAATAATCAGTTGGTTTAGTAGCAGGGCCGTCCCTAGGCCAGGGCAATAGGGGCGCCCGCCCATGGCCCCCCACCCAAAAAAAATAAAAGTGTAGTTTTTTAGCTCTTACGGGTGGATGAAAAAAACCCAGTGATGAACATATATATATATCTGGATAAGTTTTGAGGATAAGTTTTGAGGGCCCCAATAACAAGTATTAAGAAAAATTAAATCGTAAAAGTATGCTCATGTTAATAAATATTGGAGGGAATCGGGCCCCTAATAATACGTATTAAAATAATTTAATTTTTAAGAGTATGCTCGTAATAACAAATATTAAAATTAATTTTTTTAATACTTGTTATTAGGGGACCTATTTTCTTCCACTATTTATTATTATGAGCATACTCTTAAATATTTTTTTTCAATACTTGTTATTATAGACGCACTCTTAAATTTTATTTATTTTTCAATACTTGATATTATAGACGTGTATTTAAATAGAGGTATGTAACCGCAACAGACATCGTTATATAGCGGTAGAGACACCATCCAAAACCACAATTCCTGTAACTATTATGTCCACAATAGTATATGTTATTAAAAATTTTCACAATTGCGATACCCGCAGCGATAGAAATAACGTTCCTTATGTCTGCAACCGTGATAAACGCAACATGACCAAATATACGATCGCAACCGCAATTTAAATCCCTAATTTGAGGCCCAATTTTTAGGTTCGGCCTAGAGCCACTAAAATCTCAGGGACGACCCTGTTTAGTAGGATGAGACACTATATCATTTAAACAATGTTAGAGGTTCGAGACATGACGTTGTGAATAAAGCAATCGGATTGGAAGGACCACCACCATAATAGATCTCTACGGTACTTAATTCATATTTGTCGGCTAATAGATTGAATAAGGATGATTTAAAAATATATAACCCCGTTTAGAAAAGTTTTTTTTTTTTGGAAAATAAATATAATAAATAATCAAAGTTATAATTATTAAAAAGTTAGTTTAATACAAGTCAAATCCACCACCTAATCATTCTCTTGGACAAAATATCAGAAATTTGGAAGCCATTACATCACAAATATAAGTGGGTTCTATTGCTACACTAAACAACAAACAAATCAACTCCAACCAACTTTTTTTCTGATTTAATTTTGAATAATACATAGTTGATGTTTTTCATTCATGTCGATGCTAGATTCCTGCTGAACCGGCATTTTCATTTTTTTATTATCATTATTTGGTTATTATAGAATAATAATAATAATTCGATGTTGTGAATATATAATTAAATCAATCAAGTAATGATGTAATTGAATCTTTAATATGGATTAAAACGTGTTTCTTTTTTTTCTTAGAATCATGACCATAGTCTCGAATTGGAAAGCATGGGGTATCCTCAATGCCAACTATTAATATTTTTTTTTTGAGATTTCTATCTCATAATTAATTAATTATGTCATGTACCAATGGTGGAAAATTTGTTTAATTTAAGGTTTAAAGAGTTAATTTAAAGTTATGATTTATTGTTATAATTTATGTTTTAGAGTCTAGAAGATGGAGTTTATGATTTAGAGTTTTAGATTTATGAATTTGAATTTTAGCTTTAAAAGTGAAATTGGACATGCTTCTAGAGGAACAAAAATCCTTTATATATTTTCAACACTCTCTTTCTATGTCCAATACTAAAAAATAAATTTTAAGTCCTAGCCCTAAATTCTAAACCTTAAACCTTAAAAATGCACAATATCCCCAATTTTCTAAACCCTTACTTTAAGCCTTAACTCTAACCCTAAAACTAATTTTTTTAGTGTGAGACATAAATAGAGGCACTAAAAAGGAGTAGAAAATTTCTATTAGCTTCTGGAGTTTTTTTTTTCTATTACAAGTGCGTGGAATAATAACCGTTTGAATGTTCAAATATATAGGCTTTGTCTAACCTATGCATACATGCATAGCTTAAGGGTCATTTAAGAGCTTGCATTAAATACAAGATTTTATTTGAAAAAATTTAATCATTCAATGTATGGCAAAACCTTAAAAGATTCTATTTGAAAAAAAAACTCAATCATTCAATGTATTACTAAACCCTAAAACCCTAATCATAATCCTAAACCCTAACACTAAAACATAAACCCTAAACCCTAAAATTCAAACCCTAAATACTAAACCATACAACCCTAAATCTTAAACCCCTAATGCATTAAATGAGAATTTTTTCAATGAAATCTTTTAAGGTTTTATAATACATCCAATGATAGAGATATTTTTCAAATAAAATCTTGTATTTAATGCAAACTTTTAAATGACCCTTAACATATGCATACATGCATAGGTTAGATAAAACCATATATACGTGTTATATTTAAAATTACTTAATAATCTTTTATTTTAATCTCTATCATGTATCGACACTAATTTTATTTCTCATTATACATGACGGTATATATTTCGAGTATGCAGGATTTGTCGTCTTGGACCATATTAAAGAAAAGTTACAATTATCTGATAGCGATACCTCATACATAGATTCATACTAATTAAGACTCAGAGGTGGGCATATTACAAAAGGCCACTAATTCCAACACACCCACCATTCTCAATCCCTTTGAAATGCATTGCACTTGCAGTTGCATCCCATCAATCCCTGATGTTTCCTTACATCGTCCACGTGAAATTCAGTATAAATGTAGCATAAATGTAATAAAACCTCAAACCCTATGTCCTAAAACCACAGTCAGATACATATATACGAGTCCCCACATCAGCTTATTAATGAAAAGAGCTACGACTATGTAAAAAGCTGTGAGCCCTGCCTACAAGTAACCACTAATATCAAATTATGTTAAAATAAACCATAAACTTTTATAAAGAAGAGTAAAATTTCGCAAATTTTATTGATTGATCAAGTGTATATATATAATATATTTATACCGGTATAAATTTAACTACAGCTAACTAAATAACGATCGTTAACTTAACTAAAACACATTTTCACTGATATAAATTCTACTTAACTGCATCTAACTAATTAACTATAGCTAACTTAACTAAAACATTTTATACCTGTATAAATTCTACTTAACCACACATATTACAATTTTACAACCTGGTTAATACAAGCTCGATCATAAATCATAAACCATAAATTCAAGCTGAAATATTTTGAGTTCAAAGTCTACAAACTTAAGGATTAACGTAGATTTTAAAACAAATCAATATCTTAGTACATAAAACACCATAATAAAATGCATAATCAAAATCTACAAATATAAATGGTCAAAAATCTATATTGTGTGGTAGGCAGGCGGATGCGGGACGAACGAATACGTTACGGGTAAGGTCTTAAACCCATTACCTACCCACTACCTACGACGACGGGTATGATTTTTTACATCCACACCCGCTCACTACCCACTAAATTCATACCCATCCTCATCCCAACTGGGGTGGATGTTGTGCGAAATCCGCGAAACTGTACCGTCTATCATCCTTATCTGTGGGTGGCTACGTTCCCCCACCCCCAATGTATTCGATTTCGGGGTTGGTGCTCCCCATTGTTTCATTTTGGGGTTTCTCTTTTATGATGAGTCTTGCCGGTCGGCTCCTTTTATCATTTCAATGCACTTGCTATTATTATTGAAGATAGGGTTTGCCGCCTGCAACTTGTCAAAATTAAACTCAGATAAGATGAACGAATCAAAGTCAAAAAGTGGGGATTTTTTTAAATTCTTTCTTCGATCTATGGTTTACCATAACCCTAATAGTGCATAACTCGCTATGAGGTGTCGTGTTTCATGTATATAAGAGTGCAGCACGTTGAAATTATCGTCAGGCAAGCATATATATGCTGTCTTCAAAATTCACATAATGAATATCTCCGTGATTAAACAATTGTGTTATTTTCCACTTTCCAAGTTATTATCATCAAAGAGTTGACGAATTAATATGAAGCCTCGTTGCATATAACCACACAATCGCATAACGAAATGTTTGAGAATGCCGAATTATTGAGTGCATGATTTTTTACGTCCAGATTTCATTTTTCAACTGTCGGGGCTGTAGAATTTAATGTGCTGAGATAACGATGTTGATGTATACTGTCGTTTAAATGATGAAGGGTGTTGAAAAAAGGTTTGAAATGAGAGTCGTTATCTGTGATCATATTATATTTTCAACAGTGCTGTTGTGAAGTTGTTCTCCAAAGATGTTTAACAATATTTTCTAAAAACGATCGATTTTTAAGTACAAATTTGTAAATTTATTATTATTATCTCCAATGGAATAAGTTCCATTTCATGTATTTTCCATATTAGACAATTCTAAGTTCTGAAAATTTTGTTTTTTATGTTATCTGTCGCCAGTGTCCTTTCAGCGAAACAACAAAGCTTGGCACTTTGGCGAGTGGGTCCACTTAAAGTGGAACAATCAACTACCGCACCCAAGGGTTCCCTCTTTTGGCATACTATCTTGAAATTTTAGTCGATTGGCATCTTTTCTTTTACTTTTGAGCTTAATATTAAAATAAGTATTTAAATTATCTTGTTTCTTCTTTTTAAGTGCTTAAATTTGTTTTCTGTCCTTTTCAGATTCAAATTATTATTTTTTTGTCAAAGTATGTACCTCAATTTAACTTTAAAAGGGGTAAAAAAATAATAGTTTGGGCACCAAAAAGGATCAAAAAAAAATTAGGCGCTTATTTTGACATTAAACTTTTAATTTTTTGTAATCACTGTTATTCACTCTATTGATTAATTAATTCATATTGAATATCGTAGAGGTCCATTATAAGGCAACTCTCTTAATCTAATTTGTTTCATTCACAACGTCAAGATTTAAATTTCTAACGTTAATTAAAATATTTGGCTTAAGTAAGATTATTGTTTTAACTAATTACTAATCTAGAAAGCAATAAAATAAAATAAAAGATGAATTCAATTGAGAGAGATAGGCTAGGTTATCGTGAGTTGAGGTGTGATAGCCGATTGATTGTCTTGGTAAAGAGTGCATGGGCAACTCAGCTTGCCGTGGCGACTTGCACAACGGGTTGCCTTGGCAACTAATTGATGGTTGCTTGGGCGACTAGTTGGGCAACTACTTGGGCGATCGGGCAGCAACTTCAAGGTTCGGGCGGAGCGCTTCTTCAATGGTTTCTTGGTTTCTTTATCCCTAAGTCGAAACTCTAGCTACTTGTGCATGCCTTGATAATACATCCTCGCGTGAATCAAGGGTGAACAACAACCAATCTTGCGCCCTTCTTAGCCGCTGAAATCCTTAACTTATTCCTAAGCCGGATTAATCTTCACCATCATTGATTGCATAAAGATCATATTCATTCGCTTTTTGAATCTAACTCTCCCGATATTAGATAAATGGATGAAATCACGAGATCCTCTCCCAATTCACTCGCAAACAATAATAAGAATCAAGAATGAATAAACCTTGAAATAGAAAAGTGCAAACTCTTATTACCTAAACAAAAACCAATAGTTTCTCACAACCACAAAACACAATAACCATAGCCAAGTAAATTTAGTTCATGGCTAGGTTCCAAAGAAACACAAGATAATTAATCCCTAGCATGAACCCAATCGAACAAAGATGAAGGAAGAGGCTTGTCGAAATCCTCCTTGCCCTTGATGCTTGTCGAAAATTCTCTCCTCTTGCCCTACTTGGACTTGCCGAAATTTCCTCTTGCTCTCTCTATTCATCTTGTCTTGTCGAATCTCCTTGGTATTTATAGGGCTAGGCTAGCCAAGTCCTTCTTTGAGGAGGAGTTTGAGTTGGAATTAAATTATCTTTAAAGAATATAATTTTTTATTATAATTTTATTCCTATTAGAACTTCTCCTATCCTCTTGGAATTTAATTCTTCTTTAATCTCTCGCATGGCAATCAAATTCCTTTGGGCTTGGGCCTTGCTCCATGTCATCTTGGGCTTGTAAAGTCATGAATTTCGACATCCATATTGCTTTTGGTCTTTGTCGACAAAAATGCCATGGCAACTAGCTCGACGCCTCCTTCATGCACCGCCCTCGCAACTAGCTTTGGCATTGCTTTGCATTGCTTTGGCAAGTGATCCCGCACATACACACAAAAAACACACCAAAGCAGCATCTATTTCACAAAAATCACCAAGTTATGTAATCAAGTTCAACGCCCATCGAGATGATTAGTTTCCTTCTAGTTGGCGCCTTGATTTTCTTGCTTGAATGCAATGGTTGTTTTCTTGTTGCCGGATGTCTTCAGCTTTGGTTGCCGTGGCATCTTCGTGGTTGGTTGCCGTGGCATCAGCTTGTGCATGCATGAAGTAAGTTGTCGCGCATCTTCTTCATTGGTTGCCGGGCAATGATCTTGGCAAAAATTTCCTTAGCATAGTAGTTGTGAGTCTTGTTGTGAAAAAGAAAATAAAGAAAACCTGAAAACTAAAGATAATGAAGAAAAAATAAAATATCTCCTAAAATTAAAAAAAAAAAATAAAAAGAAAAAGAAAAAGGAAATATCGAGAGAGAGAGCATGCTCATGCATCTCCTAAGTTGACCACTTCCTTGTTACGCCCACATGGGCACCATTGTAGTGCTTCAATCTTTGTCCATTAACTTTGAATTCATGGTTGTCGAGATGGACTTGATTATCACAAAGACCATGGGAGAATGGTTTGACGACTTCAAATGGTCCCGACCATCTTGATTTCAGCTTTCCCGGAAAAGTTTTAGCCGAGAATTGAATAGAGAACTAGTTGCCCTCGTGAATTGCCGTGGGCAATAGTTTCTTGTCATGCCATCGCTTGTTTTCTCCTTGTATATTCGCATTGTTATAGGCGAGTGCACGAAATTCTTCTATCTCATTGAGATCCATCAAGCGCTTTTGTCCGCACTTTCCCAATCCATATTCACGGTCTTGATTGCCCAAAGACGCCTTGTGCTCGATTTCCACCGTAGATGACATGTTTTACCATAGACAAGCCGGAAGGGGGCACATACCTAATGGTGTTTTGAATGCAGTGCGATATGCCCAAAGTGCGCCATCTAGTCTTAATGACCAATCCTTCCTTGAGGGATTTACAACTTTCTCGAGTATTCCCTTCAACTCCCGGTGGAAATTTCGCTGCCCGCTGGTTTGTGGGTGATATGCCGTGGCGATCTTGTGTGATATGCCAAAGCGCTGCAACATCTTGGCAATTAGTCTGTTGTCAAAATGCTTGCCCCCGCCGCTGATAATTGCTCTCGCATCCCAAACCGTAAATATGTTTTTCTCGCAGAATCGCTGCACGGTCTTGGAATCGCTGTTGGGAAACCGCAAATGCCTCTACCCATTTAGACACATAGTCGACGGCGAGTAAGATGTAGAGGTTGCCGAATGAAGATGGGAAAGGTCCCATAAAATCGATCCCCATACATCGAACAGCCCCACCTCGATGATGTTCGAGAGTGGCATCTCATGTCGCCTAGAGATATTGCCCGCCTTCTCCGCAACGATCACATTGCTTGTAAAAGTCTTGGGCATCTTTGTACAATGTTGGCCAATACAACCCGGATTGCAAGACTTTGGCCATGTACGAGTTCCTCCAAAATGTCCTCCATAGGGTGAAGAATGGCATTGTCGAGTACATTCTGTTGTTCTTCTTCAGTGGACACATCGGGCGTATAACCCGATCTCGCACATTGTTTAAACAAAAGAGGCTCGTCCCCAAAAGTAATGCTTAGCATTATGGCGGAACCGCTTTCTTCCTTGGGTGAGTAATGCCATACGGAAAAATACCACAAACAAGGAAGTTAACTAAATCTGCGTACAAGGTATTATTGCCGGGCATGTGCCGTCGTAGTGTCTGCTCCCCCAAATTGCCGAGGCGTGCTCGCCAAAGTCCGCCATGGGCGCCAGAGTTGCCGAGGCGCGTGCTTCCATGGTTTCCGAGGCGCCATGGGCTGCCGAGGCGCTGGGGTTTCCGAGGCGATTAGAATTTGTTCATCCGGAATGCATCACATATCTCTAGATCCGCCCCTCCTCCCTATTGCGCTCCAAACGTGATAAGTGATCGCCACTTGATTTTCTGCTCCTTTCCCGCCCCATTTCAATATCAAATTCTTGTAAAAGTAATATCCAACGAATCAAACGAGGTTTAGCATCCTTTTTAGCAAATAAGTATTTGATTGCCGAATGGTCCGTATGAACAATTACCTTTGTACCAATTAAATAGGATCGAACTTGTCAAATGCGAAAAACTACAAATAGTAACTCTTTCTCCGTTGTTGTGTAATTCACTTGAGCATCGTTAAGAGTTTTACTAGCGTAGTATATCACATGGAATGTCTTACCGTGGCGCTGGGCCTAGGACTGCTTCCTACCGCTAAATCACTTGCATCACACATGAGCTCAAAAGGTAGCGCCCAACTGTGGAACAACAATGGGTGCCGAGGCAAGCTTTTTTTTAGGGTTTCAAATGCTTGAGTGCAAGAATCATCAAAATCAAGACTTTATCCTGCTCAAGCAGACATACAAAGGGTTTAGTGATTTTAGAAAAATTATGAATGAACCTCCCGTAAAAACCGCATGTCCGAGAAAAACTTCAATTCTTTTAACCGAATTTGGTGGGGGTAATCTCTCGATCACGCCCACCTTGGCTTTGTCTACTTCAATTCCCTTGATGAAATCTTATGGCCGAGCACTATTCCTTCATCTACCATAAAGTGGCATTTCTCCCAATTGAGGACTAAATCTGCTTTCTTCGCATCTTGCCAACACCCTCTCTAAATTGCCGAGACAGCCGCCGGGTCATTACTAAAAACCAAAAAATCATCCATGAAGATCTCAAGGAAGTCTTCACCATGTCCAAAAGAGAGCGCCATCATGCATCTTTGGAAGGTTGCCGGGCGTTACATAATCCGAACGGCATCCTTCTAAGGCATAAGTACCGTAGGGGGCATGTGAAGGTTGTCTTTTCTTGATCTTCCGGTGCTATGGCAATCTGATTGTAACCTCAATAACCATCAAGAAAAAACAAGAAAAGGGTTTACCCGCAAGACGGTCAAGCATTTGATCAATAAAGGGTAATGGGAAGTGATCTTTCCTAGTGGCTTTGTTTAGCTTTCGATAGTCCATACAAACCCCAACCAACCGGTCACACCCTGGTTGGGATAAGTTCATTATTTTCATTACTCACCACCGTTATACCTCCCTTTTTCGCACACATTGTACCGGGACTTACCCACGCACTATCGGAGATAGGGTATATAATGCCGGCGCCAAAGCCACTTGATGATTTCTTTCATTACAACCCCTTTCATGGCATGATTCAGTCTCCTCCGGGCCTCAATTGAAGGTTTGTGATCATCTTCCAACAAGATCTTGTGCATGCACACCGCCGGCTAATTCCTTCAAGTCGGCAATTGTCCACCCTATTGCCTTTTTATGTAGCTTCAACATGTTGATTAGCTTTTTTTCTCGCTCAGTTGTAACTTAGAGGAAATAATTACAGTAATGTATTATCGATCCCTAAGTATACATATTTTAGTTGATCCGCAATTGTTTCAACTCAAGAATTGGTGGATTTTCGATGAGGGTTTTTCGATCTTACCTTCCTTACCCGAGTAGTCCAAAGGTTCAAAGTATGTACCGGTCGATTTACTAGCCAATTTACCTCTTCTCTGTTGTTCCTCATCGACCGCTCTTCATTCTCCTCAGTTCCTCTTGATCGGCAATGTAGTTGCCGAGGCAACTAAATTCCTCATCGGTTAAACTCGCCGCGGCATGAAGTAGTTGGCATTCTTCCGATCATCGGCATGCCTTAGTGTTTGGAATACATTTAGTTTTACCTGCTGGTCATTCACCTCATTGTGAGTTCTCCTTTTCAACGCCGATCAAGGTTCTCCCCGCCGCTAGGAATGGTCTCCCGAGAATGATAGGTGCATGCTCATCCGCTTACAATCCAAAACAATAAAGTCACGGAAAATGAATTTATCAACTTTTACCAAGATGTCCTCGATTTTTCCCTCCGATGCACATAGGATCTGGCTTGGCTAGCTGCAGCATAATCATTGTAGGTCTTGCCTTCCCGATTCCTAGTTTCGAAAACCGATTTAGGCATCAAGTTTATGCTAGCCCCTAGGTCGCATAGTGCTTTCCCCGACATAGTGATTTCCAATAGAACAGGTATTGTGAAACTTCCGGGATCCTTCAACTTGGGCGGCATACGACAGTAACATTGCCATGCATCCTCCTCACAGCGCAATTGTTTCAAACTCTCCTAGCCTTGTTCTCTTGGACACAATGTCTTTAAGAAACTTGGCATAGTTTGGCATTTGTTCAATTGTTTCCACCAATGGCAAGTTGATGTGGACTTGCTTTAAGATATCAAGAAACTTCTTGAATTGGTATTCTTGCTTTTGTCGCCTAACCTTTGTGGGAATGGTGGTGGAAGTCGGATATCTTCTATCCTTTCATTGGTTTGAAACCCGATTGACGGCATTACAGGGACATCCGAGTTGCCGATGCGTTACCAACCGGGGTTGCCGAGGCGCAAGCTTATCGCAAGCATGCCGAGGGCGCCACCGCCGCCGCAAAGAATTCCCGGTTCAAAGATCCGAGACTTTGCCGCTAGGTTCGCCTTGATCTTTTGTGGAGTTTTGTTTGACGAGCGGGTTTGAACCTCTCTAAGTTGTTGGCCACTTCGTGGTGATTGCCTTACATTGCTCATGGCCGCCTCTTGCGACTTCAGATCGCTAGGTAAACCTCCTTGTGGTCTAGTGTTCAGATTTTGAGCAAACCGTCCGACTTGATTTTCCAATGATTTGATTGCCGCCTTGGTTTTGCAATCTCATCTCGGTCCTCGTTAATAAAAGCATCAGTTCTTTTTTATGAAATTACTATTCTCACCATATAAGATTCAGCCATCATCATAAAAGCATTTAGAGAATTTTCCAAAGAACTAGATGTTGTCGGTTGTTGTTGTCGCGCATCCGCTGTCGTGGCATATTCTCACCGAAATCGATGCTTGTGCATTCTGATTGTTCCGTTTAGAGCATTGTTGGGATTACTCCATGAAAAATTCGGTGCTTCTTCCAAGCTGGATTGTATGTATTTGACATCATGTTGTTGCCCCGATTGTAATTCCCACATAGAAGCTAGATTCCTGATTCTCGCATACATTCGTAAGAATTATGGTTATCACCACATAACTCACAAAAAGAATCCATTACCTTGACTTCATGTGTGTTGTTTGGTTTTTGCATGTTCGACCATCTTGGTTAAAGCGCCAATTGTGCCAAATTGAATCTGATGATCCTAGTTCATGTATTGTGGCTTGGCGCCTAACTCCTCCTCTTCTAGTAGATGGGAATTGATAGTCATTCTTGGCCAGCCTGCTTAAAATTTGCATTGCTTCCTCCGGCGACTTATCTAAGAGTATGCCGCTTGCCGAGGCATCTAGCATCATCCTTGTTGGTGTATTCACGGCGTTGTAAAACATTGTCACTTGAGTCCACACCGAAACCGTGTAGGGACATTTGTGTAGAAGTTCTCTATATCGCCCCCAAGCCTCGTACATGGATTCATCATCCGCCACGGAAAAGAAGTAATGTCGCTACGGCTTATCGCTTAAATTTGTAGGATTAAATCTAGCAAGGAAATCACGACAAAGATCAGTCCAAGATGCTATGGATCCGCAGAATGCTATTTAGCCATGCTTTCGCCTATCCCTCAAAGCTGAATAGGGGAATAATCTTAATCGTAAGACATCGTGGTGACTCCGTATCTTGAACGAGTTGCAAATCTCGAGGAAAGATTTCAGATGTTGTCGTCGCATCTTCGCTGTTGAGCCGCCAAATTGACCTATTGTGTTGATCATATTAAACATTACCGGTTTCAACTCAAAGTGGTCGGCTTCACTCGGGTGCGATAACTCCGGGTTGAGTCCATCAAGATCTTCTTCAAGATAGTCTCGAATTGTTCTGCTTTCGCAAGAATCACTCCTCCTCCCGCCAACATCTTGATTAATATTGCCGCCTTGATTTGCCATTGCTTCTTTATCCTTCGCCTAAGTCTTTGTAAGGTTCGCTCGATTTGGATCAAAGGGATATTCTGTGAAGTCGGTCTCGCCGTCATATACCAATGCAAAACCAAAGTTTGTTAGCCCTTTGAATTTTAAACAAGAAAAATAAAAAGAATGTGCAAGAAAATAAAAACAAAGTCGCTATTGCCAATCCCGCAACGGGCGCCAAAAAACTTGTTGCGCTGTAATAAGTGCTACGCAAATGTGCAAGTATACACGCCGCAAGTTATAGTATAAAAGATATCGCCTCCATTGGGATTGGTGCCACTTCAAGAATCTAGTCTCTGCAATCGTAAAAAGTAAAAACACAAGTAAAGGATTATCAAGTTTAACTAATTACTAATCTAGAAAGCAATAAAATAAAATAAAAGATGAATTCAATTGAGAGAGATAGGCTAGGTTATCGTGAGTTGAGGTGTGATAGCCGATTGGATTGTCTTGGTAAAGAGAGCATGGGCAACTCAGTTGCCGTGGCGACTTGCACAACGGGGTTGCCTTGGCAACTAATTGATGGTTGCTTGGGCGACTAGTTGGGCAACTACTTGGGCGATCGGGCAGCAACTTCAAGGTTCGGCGGAGCGCTCTTCAATGGTTTCTTCTTATCCCTAAGTCGAAACTCTAGCTACTTGTGCATGCCTTGATAATACATCCTCGCGTGAATCAAGGGTGAACAACAACCAATCTTGCGCCCTTCTTAGCCGCTGAAATCCTTAACTTATTCCTAAGCCGGATTAATCTTCACCATCATTGATTGCATAAAGATCATATTCATTCGCTTTCTTGAATCTAACTCTCCCGATATTAGATAAATGGATGAAATCACGAGATCCTCTCCCAATTCACTCAAAAACAATAATAGGAACCAAGAATGAATAAACCTTGAAATAGAAAAGTGCAAACTCTTATTACCTAAACAAAAACCAATAGTTTCTCACAACCACAAAACACAATAACCATATAGCCAAGTAAATTTAGTTCATGGCTAGGTTCCAAAGAAACACAAGATAATTAATCCCTAGCATGAACCCAATCGAACAAAGATGAAGGAAGAGGCTTGTCGAAATCCTCCTTGCCCTTGATGCTTGTCGAAAATTCTCTCCTCTTGCCCTACTTGGACTTGCCAAATTTCCTCTTGCTCTCTCTATTCATCTTGTCGAAATCTCCTTGGTATTTATAGGGCTAGGCCAAAGTCCTTCTTTTTGAGGAGGAGTTTGAGTTGGAATTAAATTATCTTTAAAGAATATAATTCTTTATTATAATTTTATTCCTATTAGAACTTCTCCTATCCTCTTGGAATTTAATTCTTCTTTAATCTCTGCATGGCAATCAAATTCCTTTGGGCTTGGGCCTTGCTCCATGTCATCTTGGGCTTGTAAAGTCATGAATTTCGACATCCATATTGCTTTTGGTCTTTGTCGACAAATGCCATGGCAACTAGCTCGACGCCTCCTTCATGCACACGCCTCGCAACTAGCTCGGCATTGCTTTGGCAAGTGATCCTGCACATACACACACAAAAACACACACAAAGCAGCATCTATTTCCACAAAAACAAAAATCAAGTTAAGTTATGTAATCAAGTTCAACGTTTGAAGGAAACATGGATTAATGCATGAATGACTAACTATGCAACTAATTTTTAGCCAAAGTCTAAAAAAAATAAAAAAAAGTTGAGAAAAAGATAAAAAGGGAACTAAGAAAAAAAGTAGTACTTTGAACACTTCTGTAACAAAAATGAGTAGAACAAAATTAAATCAACAGTAATAATTGACAACGAGGGAGAATTTACAAGAAAATATATTCAATTTAAAATACTTATCAATTGAGCTGTGACTGTAAACTATATTTTCAATGATTTGAATTTCTAACGTTGCTTTAGGCTTTAGCTATCTAACTTAAGCTATCTAAGTTAAGTAAGATTGTTGTTTTTATGATTGAGTTATGACTGTCAAATTTACGCTCGATAATTTGTCATCCACTTGTGAATCATGTATGTATTATCTTTAGTAGACCTCAATTTTATACCATATATTGTGGTCCTGTCCAGTGTACTGAATCTTCCACAAATGGAAATTTCATAGCCATATATATATAATACTTGTGATTTCTTTTTTTTAAAACTTACAGACGTCGTATTTACCATATATTACAATGTATGCATGTCTTCCTCGTAACTAAAACGACAAATAAAACCCACCGGTCGGACAAATTTCTTTGACAGAGGGAATATGCTCCATTAAATTAAACAAAAATTGGCAATCAAAATTAAACCTTTTTACAAAAACTTCTCGAACAATGAATACTTTTCAAAAAACAAGAAAATGAGGAAACATCCGTACCTGTTCACAAACAACATCCCAAAAAAACCATGCAAATTTATGCATGTCCACGATTTAATAAACACAACAAATTTTTGTAAAAAAGCCACAAAGGCACAAAATAAAACCGAACTCAATTAAGTCTTTAAACATAAATCAAAAAAAACCCAAACCAATGGTCAATTAAGTTCCTATTTTTTTAGAGAAAAAAGGGCTCAACTACACCCTCAAACTCAAGAAAAAAAAATTAATTTGACCCTTTCTCGACAAAGTCTTGTCATCATTAAATTTAAAGTATTTTTTTTTAATCTTCACCCGATGCCTCATTGAGGATCACCGAGATAACAGAGCTAGCACAAACAAGAATTTTTAACAAATTTTTAAAAATATATAAAAATTAGAAAAAAACAAAAAATTTAAATATATAAAAATCCTAAAAAAGCATAAAAAAGCTATTTTTCAGATCCTTTATCCATTTATTTAATTTATTTTTAATAATTCTATAATAATATTTAATATTTTTAATTTTTTAAAAATTTTAACCTTTTGAAAATTATTATTTATTGATATTCCAATGGAATCGGAATTAAAATTATTTTTTCTATTTTTAAAATCATCTTATCATTGATAACAATGGATTTTTTTTTGTTAATTTTTATATATTTTAAAAAATTAAAACCCCCAAAAATTTCATAGATATTCTTGAGATCTCCCAAGAAAATTTAAAAAAACTTTAATTAATCAAAGTAAGCAAAGTAACCCCAAAAAATTACCATCTTTTTGATTGTTTGAGCTTGTTTATCAAAGGAGAAAACACGTTTGGAGTTAGGGAAGAAGGCAAAAGTTGGAGAACGCCCTTTAACGCTTATCGATGGCTCCAAAGCCTTGAAAGCACACCAATTCCCGTGTTTTTTTTGAATTTGAGGGCTTAATTGAGGTTCAAAAGTTTAGGGCTTGGATACAAAAAAATTCAAAAGGTTCCTCGACTTTATTAAACCCTATCAATAATAATTACTATATTTTAAATTTGGGATTTTCATTTACTCCATTTATATATAAAATCGTATTGTCCTGAAAAGGTCCTGAAATTTTGGAATAATAGTCATTAAGCAAACTAGAGCCGGTTCCAACCAATTTATTTCATTTATTATATTTAATCAAAATAACATTATCCTCCACGTAATAATATCAAATATTATCAAAAAATCAAAACTTGGGAATAATTGATATTACACAAATTAAGGTTTATTAAAGTTCCTTGTATATATTTGATACATGAGGTTCCGACAGCATAGCCCAAGGGTGCACCAACGAATTTTTTGTCCTTATCTCTTCTAGTCGCAATCTTTGTCTCTCAAAAGTTGTCTTTCTTTAGTGACCATCATCGGCCTTGTTTTTTTTTTTCCATGAAAGATGCACAAATTTTAAAACCATGTTTAAGCTCGCTTAAAATAATTAAATTTTTTATAATACTTTTCTCGTTTTTTTAAGTTTTAATATTTATTAAATAAATTTTTATATTTATTAAAAATAACTAAATTAAATTATTAAAAATTTAATTTGATTTAAAAAACTTAAATAAATATCAAAATTTCTCATCCTTTAATCGCATCCTAAAATTATTGGAGGTCAGATTAGCTCATGCTTTGCCCGACTTTGCTCACCCCAAAATTGTCAATTTTGTAATATATCGTTATTATCTTACCAATTTAATTTATGAAAACTTTTGTTTTAAACCAAATGCAAGTTCAACAATTGCGGCTGTCAAAACTAATCACCAGAAAATGTATCTCCTCAAAACACCTGCCTTCTCACATTCTTTTTATATAAATTAAAATATCTAAATCTACATCATCCTAATTTTTAGTTAATCCAAGAATCAACTTATCGTCGAAGACTATTGGGAACATGAAAAGAAACATGTTCTTTACCAAATCATGGCATTCCAACTTATTGCATTTCCAAGCTTTTCTCAAAATAGCATGGAATTGCATAATAATTAAAAATAAATGTGTGGAGATATGATCTTACCTACCAAGGCAATGGTTCTTAATAACCATATTAAATTTCGCCTCTTCATTTAAAATGAGGGGGCAAGTGAAATTGTATAAGAATCTTCCTTATCTCTAAAAAGTTAATGCGAAAAAAAGTTCTAATTTGCTAATTATAGAAATGAGACCATAAATAAAATAAAGAAAATACAAAATTTCACAAACAACTCAAAAAGACTCAACTTACACACACCTTTCTTTGGGACTTACACTGAAAAATAAAATATAAAACCTTAAACCACATAGGAGTGAAAGGTCTGTCTTAAAGAGACAAAGCTAAACCAGATAAAAAAAAAGTGGAGGAAAATTTTTTATCGCTGTTTTCGTAATGTTTGGACGGAAGAACGATTCGGAGAAAAAGCCCGATCGGACAAATTTCTTTGAGAGGGGGAATATGATAGCATTACATTAAATGTAAACTGACCCTACGTCATTCACGCTTTGATCCAATTCTTCAAACAATGAATACTCTACTTTTCAAATGGAAAGAACACAATGAAAATTGTTTCCCTGATCACCTGACATGTTTGAGATAATATTTAATATATTTTAAATTTGGACATTTTCATTTACTCTATTTATATATAAAATCATATTGTAAATGAATTTTCTTGATATTTTAAATAATATACTCGTTATTTGGTTTGGTAGCAGCATAGAAAAGGGTGCACCCTTGACAGTGCTTATCATCATCATCAAACCGTCTTTTAGTCACAAAAATGTCTCTCTCACTCACTACAAACTTTCTTTTTAGTAGTCTTTCTTATAACTGACTGTCGGCACCCGCTTTTCTGCCACGCGTCAATATTACATGTTAATTATTAGTATTTCTTTAAGGAATAAGTCTAATATATATATATATATATATATATATATAATAATGATTAAACTTTTAAATTTTATATAATAAACATTAAATTTTAATTTTTATTATAAAATAGTAACTAAATCGTTAACTGTCGTTCATTGAATGACGAGACAGTTACAAAAATTTTAAAAATAACACATTTAATCAATTATATTTACACATTTAATTAATTTAGTACTAATAGAACCCTCATTTTGATGTCTAAATTGATTGAATGTGTAAATATTAAATATATTATTATACAAATTTTTATAGCTGTCATATCACTCAGTTATCAATAATTAACGGCTCAACGATTTTTTTATAACAAAAACTAAAATTTAATGAGTATTACTCTATCGGTCCCACAAAAAACGTTTATTGTTGCTTTTCACGTAGTTTTATGAAGAAAAATTTACGTAAGAAAAATGATGTAAAATAATTAAAACGACAATTTTATCTTAATTTAATTAATTTTTGTTTTGTTAGAAAACTAAAAAATAGTGTAAAGGAAAATATCTTTTAAAAGTTATTAATTTTTTCATTGAGACATTTTACGTGAGACAATTTTAAAATACAAAAGAGACGTATTGAGTGAGACAGAAAGAATATATAATTTTGTAAATTTAATAACTATTTTATTTTTGTGAGATAATTTAGTAATTATTTGTGTTTGTAATATATCTTTATTATCTTACCAATTTAATTTATGAAAACAACAGTATAAACCGACTCTTTTCAAGTTTTTTTGAGCATTTTTTTAGCACTACTCTTTTCAAGTTTCAACAATTGCGGCTGTCGGGAAAGTAATCACCAGAATTTGTAATAAAACACCTGCCCTGTCACCCTGCATTATATTAATTACAATAACTAAATCTACATCATCCTAATTTAGTTAATTAATCACCAGAATCTGCATGATATATTTTTTTAAATATATAATATGCAACCACATTTATGTAGAGAATATTTTCTAAGTTATTTTATTTAAAAAAAACTAGTTATTCATATAAACCAGGAAATGTTTGTTCAGCCGACAAAATCAAATTGACAACGTTAATTATTGTAGTTTAAGGAGAGAAATAAAACGAAATGTTGGTGGTAATGGCTAGTTATTGTCTCCTTAATTGTATCAAATTGGTTATATATATGTCCGCAAATGAGATTAATGTTTCCAAATTCACTCTAATTATGTTCTGCATTCACATTTTAAAAACGTTTTTAAGTAAAAAAAAAAACAATTCGAACACCGAAAACAATTAAGAATAAATAATGAGATATGGCGTAAAAAGCTGCTGCTGATGTGATTGTTATGATTTAACTGTTCATAATTAATCAACGGTACATGAATACATAAATTGTCATTAAATTAAGAAGAATTTTTCTATCAATAAAATTTTAAAAATGATAAAATATCATTAAATATACTAAAATGTCACATAACGGTTATTAAATGTTATTAAATAGAGATAAATTATAAAAAATATTATTTTATAATAATTTGATAAATTTAATGATTATTTTTAAAATTTTAATAATCATTATATAACATTTTAATTAATTTATATTTTTTGAAAAAAACTGTGACTAAAAATTATTTTATTTAATTTAATAACCATTTGTATTTTATCATTAACTAAAAATACATGACGGTATGCGATTGGTGGAAAATACCAACAGGATCTCTAATATGAGGATTTTGCTGGGCCCACAAAGGATTGGGGCGGAAAAAATGGAACAGGTGGACGTCAATTTCAAAAAGGCCTTTTGTTTTGGTTATGTAGAACTCAAAATGTCTTATCTATCCTTGGGGACCTAATCGCAACGTTATGGAAATTTACGGTGCCGACTTCTCCCAACTTTTTGATGATTTTGGTCAAGTTTAGTATTATTGTTTTAAAATATTTTTAGATTAAAATAATTTTAGTCATAATTAATATTAAATATTTTAAGAATGTATTCGAAAAGTATTTTTCAATCTAACTGTAAAATTTAAAAGTTATTTTTAAAATTAAAATTACAGTTTTAGCCATCATTTGTTATCTTATAACGTGTTTAACTTTACGATGTACAAACTTATAAATTTTTTATCAAGAAATAATTATATTAATAATAATTTATTTATAAATTTGAAAATTTTATATCTCATGAATTTTTTATAGATAAAAATTATTTTAAATTTTATATATTCTCATTAAACGTATATGTCATGCCAAAATTCTATTTCTTAACAAAAATATTATTACATTTTTATCACAATTTAAGTTTTTGTATTTTATACATATCATAGTATTAAAAAATTAAATATAATTTTAATGTCTAATTTCAACTTACATCATAATGTCTAAATTTTAGGTTGATTCTTGTGGTTCGGGTTTATTCCGTTGTGCATCTATTTGGATGTTATCACATGTACTCTTTTTTTCAATTAGGTTTAGGGAAATTATTAATGAGACATGTGATAATATCTCATATGTATGATTAGTCGATTAATGAAATGGTATCCTAATTAGAAAAAACACACACATTTTAACTGAAATATTAAGACAGACTTTTTAAAAATACTTTTCAAGATGACTTACACCGTAATTTTAAAAATAATGCTAAAAGAGCCGTTAATGTGTTTTTTATTGGACAAAAAATTCTTGCAATTTTTTTATGTCAAATACTAAAAAATTAAAATATAAAATTTAATTTTAAATTTTAAATTTTAAACTCTAAACCCTAAAAATATACCTTACCTCTAATTTTTTAAAATATAACCTAAACTTAATTTTTGAATATAATTTTTTAGTGTAGAAACATAAAAACGGAAAAAATGGTAAAAAAATTTATTTCTTCTTTATTAATCAGTACTTCACTGTTTAATGTTAGCAAAACAGACAGAATTCCAATAATTGAAAACAATAAAAGAGATGGCAGAACATGAAATCAGACAAAAAACCGATGATGAGAAAGGGGCCCCATTCTTCAAATAAAACAGCTCCATCACTGCTGCTAACTAAAGCTTTTTAATCAAAGCAAGACAACTTATAAGTCAAACCACTGTATTAAGCTCTCAAGTCTCACCATTAACGTCACTAGCCACCCATTCTTCAAAGCTTCACTTGTTTTTGTCGAGAGCCAACAATTACTCTCAGACAATTCCATGTTCCAATCTATTTCTCACACAAATTTACCCACTTTTCTTTTGTAGAAAAATAATCAAACGACATCATGTGTGAGGTGGACGGATGTACGACATTATGTTAGAGAGAGAATTTATAAAATTTTAGAGAGGATAACTCGTAAAATTTTAATAAAAAATATATATATATTTGAAAATTATATAAGAATTTTAAATTTTTAGGGGTGACATCAATCTCTCAGTCCATCCCCATGTGTGAGTGAAGTATGAATGTGAGAAAACATTTCCCTGACCCCAGCAAACCGCCCAAGATTTCCAAACGTAGCTGTGAGCCTGTGGATGGATGTACCCGGTTGTCGGATTGACCCTTCTGTTTTACCTGTTTTTTCACCCAAGGAAAACACCAGTTGGAGCTGAAACCCCCCCAGAAATGGAGAACTCCAGAACCACAAAGAAATTTCACTAGGTTATTGTACAATAATGATGATAATAATTTCAAAACAGCAGGCCTTAGTGTTTCACCTTGCAGGCTAAAAGCTAGCATCATTGCATACGTATGGCATCAAGATCTGGAGTTTGTTATCTTGTGGTGAAGTGCCATGGCCTGTACAGTGTACATATCAATTGCATGTCTGAGCAAAGTTTTTCGAGCAACCTACACAAAATACAAGGCAAATGTTGCTTTCAACGCAAGAACTGAGATAATAATTTAATAAGCATTGGGTTGTCAGCAAGTCTTGAGTCCATTTATCCAGTTGTCGGATCGTTGTTGCATATGTAGGATAGGAGACAAGATAAAACTAGAGGCATGTGATATTGTGAAGTGAAGGACCTTTGCTTCTGTACTGCGACGTAATAGCTGCTACAGGTTTTTCTTTCGGATTCATTTTTTGGACCACAAGTGCAAGGACGGAGCTCATTTGGGGCCAAGCCCATGTTATAAAATCGAAGTATTTGATAATTTTGTTTTAACAAAAATTTGGTCCCTATAAGAAATAATTATTTAAATTAAAAAAATTAGAGTTTATTAAGTATATATTCAAGTAGAAATTGAACTAGAGTGTAAATGAACCTAGCTTGAACGATAAGGTTTTGTTTATGTTCGTTTATTTATATTTGAAGGTGTTCATTTCGGTTCATTTAAATTTTTAATATCATGTTTGTGTTCGTTTATTTATTTTTTATGGTGTTCGTGTTCTTTTGTTTAAAGTTCGCAAACATATTCGTTTAACGTTCGTGAACATATCCGTGTAATGTCCGCAAACATGTTCATTTATATGACCGCTAACATGTTCATTTATAGCCAAAATATTGGAATTATACACAAGTCTTTAAGCTCATTAGGCTTCAAAGTTTGAACTTAAAAATTCACCACGTGTTCAATTTAGTCCATGCATTCACCAATATTTAAAATATAATAAAAAAAGGGAAACAAAGTAAATGAGCTTGTTCATGAACATAAACGAACGACATACACCTCTGTTCGTTTTCGTTCGTTTATTAAATGGACATAAAAATTGTTCATACTCGTTTATTTAGCTTAATAAACGAACGTTATACGAACGGTTCACTAACAATTCATCGAACGCTCTGTTCATTTACACCTCTAGGTTAAACCAAAGAAGATTGAGCATGTATCTTCAAATTTTTTGGCCCAATAACAATTTAGGTCCTTATAAATTTAAATATTAGATAAAATAGGTTTTGCCCCATAAATTTTAAGTTTAAATACATAATAAGCCTTTGCATTTTTAAAATTTAATATTTTAGACCTAAAAAATTATCGATCCTAGCTTCGCCCTGTACAAGTGATCAGCAAAATCTTCTCATTATCAACTTCCTATTCTCTAGTGCTCGTTTTCTTGTAAAAAAGAGGGGAACGAATGTGCACATGTTTGGAACGAGCCCCGTACCTACTAAGAGAATTTAAAACAGTGTTTCTTCTTTTCTCAAAGTGTTGGTTGAGCCACATATTGTGTAGTTTTTTGAAACTCCAAAGAATCTTATACATGTGTTGGGATCTCAACGAATTATTGTGGTGAGACTAGTCACTATGAGAGATTTCCTTCACGATTCTACAATATATTATGGATCTATTGCACTAAGATTAGGAGATTATCATTCTTCATGTATTTCGTGGAATACAAATCCTCTTTACAGGGTTCATGGTTAAAGTTTAAGGCTAGAGTTTAGGATTAAAATATGGGGAAAAGTGTATTTTTAGGGTTTAGGATTCAGAATTTAGGGCTATATCTTAAAATTTAATTTTTTTTAGTGTTACGGCATATAAATGAATATCGAAAAGGGATCAAAGATTTTGTCCTATATCGCGAGGAATAAAATCATCTACCCTTTTGGTGCCTCTATTTATGCCCTCACACTAAAATTAAGTTTAGGGTTTAATGTTTAGAGTTTAGTGTTAGGGTTTATGGTTAGGTATATGGAATTTGGGGAATGGTGTATTTTTTAGGGTGTAGGCTTTAAGATTTACAATTTAGGGTTATGACGTATAATTTAATTTTTTAATGTTTCTAAGTGTTGGACATAAAAAGTGATACCGAAAAGGGACAAAGTATTTTTATCCTATCTTGAGGTATTAAATTAATTTATTATATGACTCAATTTGCATGGAATTTTACATTGGAGTGTCATGTTTTTTCATAGTACACCGGATATGGTATTAATTATAACACACGATAATTAATACAATCAATATTATTAATGGTAGTATTTTCAATTTAATCTTAAAGGATTGTAGTATTAAATTATGTACTTTAAAAGATTGTCTAGATCTTTTATAACAAGGAAGGGATCGGTTCGACGATTGAAATAATAGAGCTATCAATCATACATCTTCTATAAGTTAGAAAAAAAAACGATGCTAAATTCACTTAGCTTCGACAACAGTTATTTATAACTGACTCATAAGCTAAATTAATATACATAATCAACCATGAACTATTACAATAAATATAGCATTCAAAATTAAAAATCCATAACCCATAGGAAATGATATTATTACGACAATTAAATAAATAATTGTTGTCCACTAAAATTTAATTCAAAATTAATTAATATTGGACCAAGTAAACTGTTTAAAATTATATTGTTTATTTTAGTAAATTATATTTCTATTTTATGATTTATGTTTGAAATTCATAATTTTTTATCGTAAAAAAATATCATTTTTACCATTCGACCTAAATTAATATTTATAATGTTTTTTTAATCTGACGTGACATTCAAACTCTGCAATAGGGGCAGCTGGAGTTTGATGAAGGCCTCAGGGGCCACTTGAGGCCGAACCCAGAAAATATTTTTATGAAAGAAATGAAAATATTTTATTTCCCGAGTATTTAAATAAAAATACATAAATGAGTAAAATGTATAAAAAATAATTATGATAAAAATACAAAAAAATCTAAAATGATATATTTTTATAAGGGAACGAGAAAAGATTTTCAGAGATCAAATCAAAATTTAATATCAATCAAAACTAAAACATATCACTTGTCAGTACACTACAGGCTTGGTTAATAAAATATATAATATTTTTTTAAATATAATGTTTTATCTTATAAGTAAATATCTAATTAACCCTAAGACAAGTTCAAATTCCTTTAATTGGTATAATTTTTAGCTCTAACGCCCCTTCAATTACCTTTAATAACTTCAATTTTTCACCGTATGTTTTCAAATTTTCACTTTTTTTATTTTTTAAATTTACAATCAAACATATTTTCTTTAATACTTTCTATCTTTCAAGAAAATAAAAACAACCTATATTCTCTAAAACCAAACTCGCCCTTAATTTTTAGTTTCTCCGTAATTGAATATTAACATGTTCGAAAATCAATTCCATGAATAAAACAATTTGTATATTCATTTTCTTATCAATTATTTGTGGGCCTAGATTGAAAATTTGAAATGATGGACCAATTATATATATAACCAAATGGTAAAACAATATTTTGAAGGAAAAAAAAATCAAATGGTAAAACGTGATAGAAGAACTTCCGCCAGTTAACCTTAATTATAATTGAGTTTGTCTTCTGTCAGGATTTTCATCAAACAGGTAGCATCCAGATTTAGAAAAGCAATATTTTTCAGAGGACACTTAAGAAATAAGACAAAAGAGACCTTTGTGCTGGACAACGTACGAATAGCTTGGACCGTGGACGCATATCTGGCCTTATGTCTTAGTCCCTTACCAATAGCATTACAGCAAAAATGGGCCAATAATTCCAACTTTCTTCTTTCACTCATATCTCTTCCCTTTGTTCTTATCTTTAAAAAGTATAATTAAATTTAGAATCAAAGGGAGTATGGCATGATTTTAAAGTATGAATTTATCCTTCAGGGATGGATCTAGAGGTGTTGGGATAATCGTACTCTTGAAAAATTTGTATTTTCACACTTATTTTTAATATAACTTCAAGTTTTGCACATCTTATATAAAATGTTGCGCTCATCCCTGCTCAACGTTGAGACCGAAGAAACCACATGTCATTGGAACGGAAGTGACATGCCATCACCAAGTGTCAACCGTTAACTTGGGTTTATGAATTTTGGATAAATGAACATGGAACAAAAATGTGAGGGATGTCTTGAATCGATGTGTGATATCAGTCCTTTTAAATAGGTGAAGCGAAAACCTAAAACAAACAAGAGATTATGAAATTTTAGGGTTTGGGGTACGATTACGTACGGGAAAGAATTAGCACCCCGCAACGCCCATAGAACAACGTTTATTTGACCAGTAATATTTTTTTCGCAATCCTGATGAATGCGTGCAAAGATTAATATAAAAATCTAAAAAATTCTAAAGATGACCTGAATTTACTCACGGTTGAGGAAACACATGTCAAACTTAAATACATTGGGGATTCATTAATCTCTAAAATTCGAAGGCAATAATCACTCATCTAAATTTCTAATATAACTTCCTAAAGTTTCGCACCTCTGACATAAATGATGCGTTTGTCCTGCTCAACATTGATACCGGAGGAACCGCATGGCATTGGAATGTTAGTGACATGGCATCGCCAAGTGTCAACCGTTAACTTGGGTTTTATCTATTTGGTTTTATCTATGTGGGGGGATGCCTTGGATTGATGAGATGCTTCAAATGAAAAGTAAAGCAGAACCTTTACAACCACACCATTAAGAAAAGAACAAAACAAAGTTTGAAACTTCAATAAGAAATCATGGCTGCTAGCACTTTATTTCCAATCACAAAACACCCCACTTTTGCTTTTGCATCAACCAGTACACTCATCTTAACAAACAACATGAACAAGAGATGATAAATTGTTTTGCTAAGAAAAAAAAAACAGCAAGATTTGAGGTACAGATTTGTTCTTAAAGAATTTCGTACAAGATCAAGAAGCACTAACCTTGTTTGATACAAATTCTATCCTACAGAAGGATTTTCAACGCCAATGCAATTGACAAAACATGCTGATATTCACTTGCATTGCCGTTGGAATCCACATTCTGAGTCCTTTGTCGAGCACAATGTCCCTCAGTGACCGGCATCGGACCACGATACTCAAATCGTCGATACAGATGCTGTGACAAGAAGCCAACACAAGGTATTCCAGAGATTCATGGTTTCCGAATGCTCTAACACCAACTCCGGTGACCGATTCACACCCTGTTAAATCGATAGCCACCAAATTCACACAATTCTCAGCAATTGCAATGACTGTGACATCCGATAAGTTGATCAGCCAAGCCAAGTTCAATTTCTTGAGACTTGTAAGCGAATAAACTGCGAGGCCACCGGAATCTGTTATCTTTGGCCCGCATTCGGCTAAATTTAGCTCCTCTAAACAACACATGTGCTTCAACATGGACACCCGGGAATCAGTAATTCGATCACACTCTGCAAGAACCAGTTTTTTCAATGTTTTTGAGATGAACCCAGTTGCTAAAACTGTCAATCCATGGTCGGTAATCAATGAACAAGCTTCCAAATTCAAAACCCGGATCGAATTCGAACACCCAATTGCCTCAACAGCTTGGTCATCAACCAAACTACACCTTCCTAAATCCAAAGATGTTAAATTCTTGCATAATTTAACGAGGGAAATGACAGCAACATTGCCTACATTCGTTCTCTTTCGCAACAAAGCTTTCGTTAGATTCCGGCACCCATTAGCCAAAGCGCTAATCCCATTGTTCCCGACATCTTCAGAGCCAGGAATCCCATCAACCTCGTCGAATTCTTCGAGTGTTTTCCTAAGATTAAGGTTAAGGACTTGGAGTCTCGGGCATGTTTTTGCCACGAATTCAAGGTGGGAATCGGGGATAAAAATCTGAGATTCAAAGAAAAGAAGATTTGGGAATCTGGGGATGAGATCGGGCTCAAGTACCCGAATGGATAATCGGGAAAAACCTTCGACTCGCAGCCATTGCTTGCAGACTTGAGAGAAGGATTTCCTGTCGGTTTGATCATAAACCCATTTGAGAACTATCGTCACCCAGTGTCGACATGAAGATAACAAAATCAAAACTTTTATGTTTTTTCCCTATGAACTGAAGGGTAGAACCCAGAGAGAAAGAAGAAGGAAAACAACCAAAGACAAAAAAGCAACGTAGATTGCAAGAGTATGCGTATGGCACCCACTAATTACAGATCTGGTGGCTTATATGGAACAACAACCAATTTCCCAATTCTACAACTTCTTTAATGAGAAAATGAGATACGTATATAGAGCTCGGCTTAACACTATTTTCTTCCCTTTTTTTCACAGTTGTTTATGAAGAAAAATTTCAACCAACAATATCTCAAATAATAATTTTATATATCAAATATTTTTCTTATGATTTTCGGGGATCGGGGCTAGGCGGATATTTAAAATTGTAAAGTCGAGGCGGAGTGGTTCGGGTATGATATGAAAATTCTCCGCCCCGCCCCGGTAATTTTTATTATTATTTATTTATTTTTATTATATTTATAAAAATATCAGTATATATAAATACTTTTAGGAGTTTCAAGCTATTTTTTTAGTTTGTGTTTATCGTAATTTTTTGTTAGATATTGTTCGAATTTTAACATATTTGATTCTAAAAGTTAATGGTGAATTTATTTTTTAAATATGTATTTTTTTCTTTATATGAGTAATTTAATTGGTTTTAGTTTATTTTTATATAGTTTAAAATATGTGAAATTTATATTTTATAAATATAATGGTCGTTCGATCGAATCTAACATTTATCGTCGACGAAATTTAATATATTTTTTACATTTTTGGGCCGGGTCGGGGTCGGATTTAGGGTTTATAAATCGAGGCAGGCGGGGCAGATAAATTATTATTTTATTTCCGGAGCGGGGCGGGGTCGAGTTTTGAGATTAATATGTCGGGACGGGTTCGGGGCGGCCAAAAACCCACCTGCCCTGTTGCCATCCCTATCTATAATTGAAGCATCGGTCTTAATTAATCTAGATCGATTTAAGTCATACATTTAATTTCGGTAAATAAATCTCCCTATAAAAATAATTAATAATTTAGCTCCTCTGAAAAATAATTTAATAAATTTTGGGCCTTAATTATGTCATTTTTTTTACCCAAAGTCAGATCCCAACCAATTGACACAATCTACGAGTCTATTCCGCGTCTCTTAACAATTTCTCTTGTCTTGCCTTACTACCCGAGTCCAGCACACTCTCCTTAACCACTGCTTCCCCCTTACGCGGCCTTTCGCGCCCCATTTTTGCCGGCGTTACCACCAGACTTGTCAAGCTGCTCGAGAACACCCTCACTCAACCCAATTAAAGTGTCGTTATCCACTCTATCCGCCAACAAACTTACATCTGACTCCCCGCGCATGATAGTGACTCTATCCTCGAGTAGAATTCTGAACCAACTCAACTTCTAAATTTAAAATTGGTGCGGACCCTACCTCCCCGAGAGTCTCATGCTGCTCAACCATATCCGAAGCTAGAGTCCTCACTTGCCCCAACTCCTTTGCCTTCTCCGAAATCACCGCTGCAGCATCTCTCCCTCCACCCAAACACTGCTCATAGCCTGTCAAACTCCCCAGATGCGCCACATCATCACCCAACTTATCAGGTGATCATAATGCATTAGCACGCCACTGTGAGGAACCTCCAGCACCCAAAACATCCCCACCAAGCTCCTCACTCCCAGGCACATCCTCACCAAACATACGAGACTCCAACAAGTCTTGCTTCCCTTCAACCCATCATCTTCCGAGCTGTCCGATAAGGAAATAACATCTTGAAACTTTGGCAAAAAACTCACCTCCGTGACACGGATGCGAAATTGCTTATCGTTCACCACCAAATTAAAATAATCATCAATCCGCCCCAGCTCACGCGTGGTTACTTCGATAAACGCACACTCAAACGATTTCCGGATTGCAGTTTCTTCGTCAATTGTAACCAAAGACCCCCACAACGCAGCAATTTGCTTAAAAGAGGCACGAGACCAAGTATGGATCGGCACCCCCAACACCGCCAACCACACCCGCCTACTATAAAAATCAGACGACCCTTCAGACCAACAATCAATGCGATTAAACCATTTCTCCAGCACCTTTTTCTTACTCAAAAAAACATTACAAACATCACTACAACAACAAAGCCCGACACCCTCATTAAAGAGAACTCCTTTAACCCAACATTCTTCAAATCCAAAGACAAACTTTCAACATCATAATTTCCATTACACCATCCCACAACACTTTTCTCAAAAATCTTAACCGAATTCACATCCACTTTCCCTAGAACTTCTTACAAAACAGGAGAACCCTTACTCCTTTCCCCCGGCTCATGATCCAGTGCAACCTCAACTATCCGTCGTGCCTTCGATCTCCTCCAAAAAGACTGTCGCACGTTATGCTTCGCTTTAAACACCGAAATAACAGACCCACACAAACGTCGACCATCATAACGCTCCATCACCGCCTTCGATGCCGCTTTAGAGGCCATACGGACGAAGCCAAAACGACGCACATTACGAGCTCTTTTGCTCGGAATAAAAGTATCCACAACTTCCCACAACAATCAAATGCCAACCGTAGGCCCTTCCAATGTATACTATCTGACAGATTTCCCACGTACAACGCCACACAGTCCCGCTGACCAGCATCTCTGCCGCCTCTCGACACCGCCGCCGTCATTTCTAATTATATTTTTCGTTATTAGTTTCTCTTAGGCGAGCATGATTTTCTAAAATAAGTTAAATGTTTACTTGAAAAAAAATTAAAAAAATTAACTATAAATTAATAATAAAATACATAAAAATAAAATATTTTTATATTTAATTGATTTAAATTCTATTATACTCATTTATTTTAATTTAAAAATCTATCTATCGTACCCATCAAAAACAGTTATATTTTTAAATTTAAAATGTTATTACTATTTTTATATATCTTTGAACCGTCAGACCAAATGCATGTGATAATCATGTTACTTTGAAATTTCAGTATTGGAGCTCTGACTCCGCTACATCGAATTATTGCCAAACTCTACTGTGTAATTTAATGTAAATCTATTCAAATCTTCCTTTGTTTTAGATAATCTGTGAGCGTGTTAATAAATATTTTTTTATAATTATTTTGTGCTGTGGATTATCCACACTTCCATGCGTACATATAGATATATATTATATAATATAATACAAGACAATATTGCCCACTACTTGTTTGTTTTTATTCCCAACTAGAAGAAAAAATAAATAAAAGATAGAGAATATTCAAATACATATTTGTTTACATTCAACAAGTTTATTAGTCCTTAAATTATGTTTTTATTTTAAATTGATTTCTAAAGTTTTATGTATTTTAATCTTATTTTTAAATTATAATTTTTATTTTAAATTAGTTTTTAAACTTTTAAAAATTCTAATTTTAACCTCAAATTATCATTTATGCCACATCATATTATTACATGATATATGTGTGTGCGTGTGTTTACGTGAAAATTAACAATTATTATAAAAAAAAATAGAACGTTCAAAGTTCGTGTACCAATCTAGAACTATAGACATGATTTGGAGATGAAATGAAAACATTCAAAAATTTGGTGGACAGATTAGAACAAATGTCATAATTTGAAGATGAAATTAAAATGTTTAAAACTTTAGGGCCTTTTTTGTGTCCTATTTATGCCTCACATTAAAAAATTAAATATTCGATCGGATAAAACATGTTAATTGGATTTAATGTTTGGTTGTTAAAACTTGGTATTCAATTGTTGCCGACAGTGACGTTGATTTTAGGTTTAAGGTTTTGAGTTTTTAGAGATTTTAAAACTATTTTATAATTTTTAAACATTTTAAGATATTGTTTAATTTATTTTATTTTCAATTTTTTGAAAAAATAAATAAAACAAAAGTTATGTATCAAACTATAAAAATAAACCATTGAAAATAATAAACTTAAAAAAACCCCAATGAACAGTCGTTAATTTTAAACCATCAAAACATCAGAAAAATATTTTTTTATAATTATTAATATTTAATTTATTAATTAACTAATTTAAAACGAAAATTATAAAGACTCCTAATGAGAAACAACCTTTACATAATTTTTTTTAATAGAACAACCTTTACAATTCATTACTTCATAAAAATATATTTTTACAAAATGTTTATATTTTCGGAGAACGAGATTAATTTTCCATTTAAAGAACGCACACTGATAAATGAAAATAGGTTAATTGCTTAAAAAATTAAGTCGATATGTTTCGAAGTATTTATCGTAACGACTACGTTTTTGTAGTAACCCTGTATTCAGCGAATAACACCACCGCGACAAAATTCAGTCTGTGTTCTCAAAGATCATGTGGGCATCCACTCGAAATCCTTCGAACAAGGTGCTTTTCTCGGTTTTCTTTTTTGGTCTGTTTTTCTATCTTTTTTGCCCTTTAATTCGTACTAATTGAGTACTTATGCGATATCAGAAGCTGCAAAAGCAGAAAAGGGAATTGTTAGGAGTGAGTTTCAATCCTGGAAACTTCATTCCGGGCCTTGTTATTGGTTTTATATTTGGGTTTGTCTAAACCCACTAAAACTTTTCCAAGAAGAAGAATTTCCTACCTGGAATGCTTCAAAGAACAAGACTTTGTTTCTTCAAATGCTGACCAAGAATTTTTTGGTTTTAACAATAACAATTGAATTTTATTAAAAACTCAAAAAGTACAAATAAAAGTAAATATTCTCCTAGGGATTAGCATATCACCAAAATTTAGAAGCTACAAAAACAACTGATGAAACGAAACTACAAAAACAAAAAAAAACGTGCCATTAAGGTATACTGAAATCATGCTAAAACCACAAATGAAACAAAACCACAAAAACAAAGAAAACTGCTACAAAGGCAGAGAAAAACGTGCCGAACGGAGATTCTTATTACACTAAAAAAGTTAAAAATATAACAAATAAAAATAAGATAAATAATAAACACCGACGACAACCAATATGTAAATGATTGTCGATAGGCTAAATCGAAAAAAAAAAAGCAGACGGCGGCTATTTTGAAAGTAAACTAGGGTATGTTTATTCTTAACTCTAAAAGCTGACCAAGAACTTAAAATGGTATGTTTTCCCCTTCCTTTATATTGTCACTTGTTAAAGTTTTATTTATTTCCTACTATAATTGTTCAGGATAACAAATGTTATGGCATTTTAGTGTATTTAGGCTGTTTTGAAGACTGAATTTATTTTAGTTGTAAAGGGATACGAAGAAGCTAATTTCGTGTCTCTTCCTCTGAATAGTAAATTAAGACAATGACTAATGTTATTCATGAACTCTGAAACTGCTTATGGCAGGTTTTAGTGGTTAGACAGGACCTTAAGATGCATCTCAATGTGCCCGTAAGATTCCTCTGCCACTATTAAAATCTGAAATTTTGCTTTCGATTTTAAAATCTCTGTCTCTTTGGCTTTACTAGCATTAGCTCCCCGTTCCCAACCGTCAGAATATACAGATGCTGCCACTGGCATGTATGCAAAATTGATGCATAGGTATGTTTCTCTTGATAACAAGTCAATTTCTTAATTCAAGATCCATTTCTCCATGTTTGTTACTTGGGAGTGGCTGGCTGTGTGTCAACTTATTTCCATAGGTGTGTAGTGCACTTCCATTTTCTTGTCAGGAATAAGTTAAGGGAAACAGCTGAGAATATTGGCCTTCCTACTTTTGTTGTTGCCGATGCTGGTAGAACACAGGTATTGTTCTTTATCATTTCTGTGTAATCTCACAATTAGATAACTTGAATGTAATGGCAACTTATAGGTCTAAATGTATATCCTTTGCTGAGTTATTTTTCTTCATAATTTCTCGAATTTGATTTTTGGGTGCTAAATTCTTAGTGCTTATTATTCGTAAGAAAAAATTGTGGCCAATGTCTCATGACAGCTTTATTCGAAGACAGTTCTTGCCATTGGACCTGGTTTGCTTTTTTATATTTTCTTCTAAAACTGTTGTACTTCCTCGTTTATTGATGTTGCAAAGCACTTTCACTGTCACCAACCAAAGTAACGAGTGAAAACTAGATAAGTTTGTTTTGTTTATCTTATCGTACATCCTTTTTTTGTGATTGTGTAGGACCAAGACTGGCAGTTGATTCAGTGACAGGAAAGTTGGACTTACTCTAATGTTTTGTTTATAGTCTAATTGCTTCAGAACTAGTATGTCTCGGAGGAGGAATAATATCCTTTGGCTGTGGAACCTGGTTAGACTAGGGGTTGTGTTCACGGTTAACCTATAAGTTATGTCTTAGTGTAAAAGTTATATGTTCTTAATGCAATTAGAGGGGAAATGCATATAGAATGTGCCTAAAAATGCATAGAAAATTAGTGACTCTTTCTTAATGGTTAACCGTTAACTATGACACCCCTAGGTTAGACTCAGAACAAGCGACGCAACAAATGAGAGTAGTTGGTAGATGAGAATATGTCTAACCATTCATTAGTAGGAGTTGGAAATACCGATCGGAATGGTTGCTGGAACACCGTACGACTGTTATGTTCCCTAACCATTGATGGTGCGTGCGCTTCGAGAAATTATTACATGGTCCTGGCTCACCACTTCACCCATCTAATAATTTCTCCTGCGTTTCCTACAATAAATTTGTTAGGTAGGATCTAGTGCTATTCAAAGGAAATTCAAAAGGAAATAAAGCTGTTATTAGTATTTGAACTATTCTTATAAAGTTGGAAACTTTCTTCTGCATTTGGTTACGAATACATTGCTTCTCTCCTTCCTGCGAGTCCTCCCAATTTTCAAGGTAAGCCTTTTTTAACATTGTCTTTAAAACCCTCTATTTTGGCCTTTTAATTTAAAAAAATAAAATTGGGTTTCCTTTCAATTACCAAAATTTTGTTACTAAATTGTCGAACTTCAATTTTTTCAGGTCTGTTTCCATTTGGGTTGGCTTCAATCCCTGCTACCTCTCCACTCGGCTGTATCATCAGCTCGGTTAACCTCGTGTCTCGGAATCGATTCAATGACCTCTAGGTCGTTGTCTCAGGGTACGCTTTGCAGTGAATCCAGGAGTCTGATATTCTCCAAAATGTTTGTAATTTTGTTTCCGTAAGCAACATTTTTTAAACTCTATTGTTAATAAGTCAAACAATGTTGTTTGTGTAGGTTGTCTCTTCTCACGACCACGATGTTCGTGTCCAATCAAGTCTCATATTAAGCTTCTCTTTCTTAATGTTTTATTGAGAGTCTAAACCAAGAGAGTGAAGACAAAAGCTAAAGCTAGTAGGACAGGCAAAGCATGTTGTGTTTGGTTCCAACTGCTTAAACTCAGTACTGTTGCATCGAATCAGATGTCACCCTTAGTAGTTGTTGGGACTTAGGAAAAATATCATATATATGTATATAAATATTTGAATGAAGTTATTCTTCTAGTGATTAGTTAAAAACAAAGGTTTCTTCCAATAAAAAGAGCCATACAATTTAGGGAGATTAAATTGTAGCAAAAGTCCATAGCTCCCTCTCTCCATATTTGAGAAGGCTGTGTGTGATTATTATTGTTAGGATCTTGCTTTGTCAAAGTTAAAGATTTTTTATAGTCTTAAGATGATTGAAAATGTAGAATCTACCCATGTTGACCGTTTACTTTCTGCATATAATGTCCTCTAATAGGCTCCCTATATAATACATTTTACAGATAACCACGCATGCAAGTCCATAGCTCTCTATTTTGTTTCCTTCTGTATTATTGATAGGCTATTGATCCAATTACTTAACCATGTCTTCTTGTTTAAACATACTGTAGTAATGGAAAACATGCTTCATTCCATTCTGTATTCCCATCCCTATTCTACCAGTGAAAACTTCCACGTTGCCTTCAAATGGACTTGACAATCTATGTATTCATCTCATGCTCGTGTCATGTCCTCGCGTATTGTATATATAAATGTCGACGTGCTAAGAGTTTGATTTATATAGATTTCGATATATTGGTATTTGAGTTGTGTTTGTGTTATCTTCCTAAGGAGTGTAGGTGAGAAAGTAGAAAGAGAAGAGATGGAGTGCTGTCCCCATGTCTCCCATTGTAAAAAAAAAAAAAAAAGAGCATGTGGTTCCATGCATTTTTCAAACACAGGGAATAAATAGTTGTAGGATAATGTCTGCAATTTGCAAAACCGAACCCTCCCTGTCTGGTTATCCTGTTTTGTCTAGTTATTCTTTTATCTTAGACCAAAGTATCTATCCGTTCATGTTGTTTTTTTTTTAAATTGGTGTTATTTCTTTACTCCAATGCTCTAGTTCTGATCATGTTCGATACCCTAACACTGAATCGAGTCGAAAGCGTAAACATTAGGCTTATGCAGCCGTAATAAGCAAATCTGTTCGACAAAATCCGAAAACACTTGAGCGTATCACCCAGAAAAGAAGTTTAGTAAAAAGTGCATACTAAGAAGTTGGTTCAAATGTTAGAGGTGTCATTAAATTACCAACTTTCCATGTTAGTGCAGCAGAGAGAAGTGTATTTTTATGTTAAAGGAAAAGAGAGCTGAATGCTTGTTGTTCAAATGCCAAGTGATTGACAGCAAAAGTGGTTGCCAAAAGGGGACAGCTTCTTTACTATTCAAAATGGAAAGACTACCGCTCTGCATGGATGCCCATGTTCTCACGACACCATTGTTTATTCCCATATCTGCATGTGACCACCGCAAACCTCTCTTATATTAACAACTGAATCACCTCTGTTATTTCGTTTGTTTTAACAAACAAGACAAAGGAAACGAAGAAATGGTTAAAGTGGTGAGAATATTTTACATAATATAGTTGATTAAAAACTGAAATTGCAGAACTATATGGGTTTAGCATTGCCTAGGATCGTGCATAGACAGTAGCATCGTGAAAGAAAAATGCTTATATATTTTAGCATGTTTTTGGCACTAAAATCTCTCAGCTGGATCCCAATCCTTGTTCGCATCACATGCTGCATGGTTTACTATATTCATGGAATAAGTTCTACTTTGAAAAATCAAACACGTCTTGTTCGCATCACATGCTGCATGCTTATATATCTGCCGCCCGATTCTCTTGTCGTGCATTGCTTGCACGTGATCCCCTTCAAAACGTCAAACTTAATTCGGCCAAGTTTTGACCTTAACCATATGAACATATAACCCTTGAAGAAAGCCCGATTTTACATCAATCTGCCGCTGGGAATGAACCTTGAAGATTATGTTTCGTTTGTCTTGAGTCAATTCAGACAACCAAAAACTCCATGTGAGGTGTACGAATTCATGCAAACTAAATTAATAAATAATGTGTAGATGATGACTTTTTTACTTTGTATTTTTGTTAAATTTTCTGCTGATGAAATGTGCGGTGTTCATGTGATAAAAAATTTACAAACTTTGCCAAAGAAAAAAACCACTCGGATTTACGGGTTGGTCCAAGTGATAAGAAATTTGGTATTGTTTAAGCATGTCTTGAGTTTGAGCCCATGTGTATGCAGAAAATTTCTGTTAAGAGATTCATTCACCAAATTAAGTATACGACGTGAGTTAATCCGGATTAGTCAGAACAAAATCATGAGGAACCGGAAGGACAATTCAAAAGAAAAAAAAACACTTGATAAATAATGACAAAGATTAATGTTTTTTATTAAATTGTTTGTGATATATGTAAAGATATTTTCGAATAGGATATATATTATTTTGAAAAAAAAAGAAATCAGAATTTTTATTTAAAATTTGAGATCGGCGTGACTACTAGAATAATAATACATCAAATCACATGTCGACCTATTTGGATCCGAAAACTCTATTTGGTCAAGGAAAAGGGTTTAATTTTATTTGTGTGTAATATGTAAATCAGTCGATGTTAGTAAATGATGCTATGTTAACAATTTTATTGATAATTGGCTAAGAAACAATTAGTCTACGAAAATTATATGAAAAAAAAAACAACAACAACCGGAATTCACTAATGAATTCAGTAATTAAAACAATTCTGGGAAAAAATTCAAGGACCCGACTTTAATTAAAGTTCCTACTCTAGAATCAGCTGCCTGAAATCAGGGCCAACGTGCTGGTCGATCAAGTAATCATCGCCGGTGGAAACGTCGAAAACCATGTTCTGATGATGGTGCTGCATGAATTGTTGCTGTTGAGACCTTAACATCTCCTTCTGCCGCCTGAGCTGAAGCACCTTCCGGTGAGAATTTGAATGTTTAGTGAGCACAAACGTCGGGCTCGCAGCGGGTCGGTATTCCGGCACAAGCCGCCCCGATTTATACCTCACCCCGCATGCATTGCATAGTGTTTTAGGACCCATGGGACCTGTCCTCCACTGCGGCGTCTTATCCGTAGCACAGTGCAGGCACTTCCGACCATCCGAATTGACGACGCCACCGTCTTTTTTCTTCGACGAAGTGGTTTTGACGGGCTTTTTCCGGGTTGGTTCGGGGGACGTGGTTGCACCGGGACGACAATGTCGGGCTCGGAAGACGAAGTTGTTGGGTTGAGAACAAGGAGGCGGGATGTCCAATTGCATGGCGCCGTCCGAGAGCGTTTGCTTCTGGCCTTGGCGGGAACCGACATATCCGGCTGAAAAATTGGGTTGTTGGTATTGTTTCTGCGGTTGTTGTCGCCGTTATCAATAGCGTCATTGATTTGGTAGGGCGGAACGGGTTGGAACCCTTGGGTCTCTGATGATTCGTCGGGTCGGATGTTCATTCCTGATATCAGCTGCTGCTTTTGCAGGTCATCACTTGAAAATGATTCCTCTACGAAATTCGACAGCCATTCAAGCTCAGCTAAATCGTCGCACTGTAAACAAAAAAATAAAAAAAATATTATTAAAAAAATCAATTTTATTCTCATTTTTCCTTAGGAAGTAGAATTTTATGGTAGAGTTGTAAATTTTTATAAAATTATATTAGAAATTTAATATGTAAAATTATAGAATTTTAAGTGTTATATAATATTAAGGCTAAAATTTTGATACACTATAAAAACTTAAATCCTAAATTCTTAACCCTAACCCTAAAAACTAAACCCACACTCTAAACCCTAAATTCTAAATACTAACATTAAATTCTAAACCCTACAACTTAAACCCCTAAATTTTAAACCCTAACCCCTAAAACTAAAAGGCACGTATAAACTAAAGTTTATACGGCCTGTGTATCAAAGTTTTTTTCCTAATATTAAAGCATCAATAAAAAAATTAGATTAATAGCCAAATAAGTACCTAAATTACACTTGTGACTTAATTTTGGTGCCTGTTTTAGCTCTAAATAAGTGTTTAAAAATTTATTTTGATCATTTTAGGTGTCTAACCGTTAATGATTATTATTTTTTTAAAATATTTTATATTTTATTTCTTTTTTAATTTAATTTATTTTTAACTTAATTTGAAAAAAAACTCTAAATTTCCCAAAACTCACAAAATGGCTCCCAAATTCAAAATTCCTAACTTTCCTAACCGATTCTGCCGCCGATAGTCACGCCGCCACCCACCATATCCGCCTTCGAACCACCACAATCATTCCCCCAACCATCCATCGTCGATAACCAACGGTAGGTGTGTCAATCAGCTTCCTAACGTCGAAGGAAGCCAAAGTCACGAAATGAAAGTTGGTCGGCACACCTACCGTCGATTACGGGCGATGGATAGTTGAGAGAAATAGTCGTGGTGGTCTGATGGCGGTAGTCGTGGTATCCGGCGAGGTAGTAAACAACGACAATAATTTTGGGAATTTTGGGTTAGTAATTTAAGACTATTTTGTAAAAATTTAAAATTGTTATTTTTTTAAAAAAAAATGAAAAATTGAAATTTATTTCAAAATTAATTAAAAATTAAAATATACCTGTCACATTTTAATTGGCTAACATTTTTTTAACAATCAGACACCTAAAATGACAGAAATAAAATTTTAAGCACCTATTTAGAACAAAAAATAATTTAGGCACCAAAGTGAACCACAAGTATAGTTTGGGCACCTATTTAGATATTAAGCCAAAAAAATCAAAATTTTCCCCAACCTTACTCCATCAATCCTTACGATAAAGTATTCACGCAGCTTTACCTAATTTGTATTTGCCATGCACATGAGTTTTTATCTTTGTTTTGATGCGAGGAAAATAATCAAAAAGTATAAAAATAGGTTAAAATTTTACTTTTGAAATTCGAACAAAAATTCCAATTCCAAAATTTATTTTATAGGCTTTCAGAAGCAGTAAAAATAACAAGGTGAAATTCAAAATTATATTTTCTAAACAACCTTATTATTGCGGGTAAGAGGGGGAAATTACCGGCACATAAAGATCAGCCGAGGAGTGGCCATCGGTAAAACCACGGCAACCAATACCTCCCACTAAATTGGGTTCGCAACCAGAAAACGACGACGAATTGCAGCTGTCGACGACGGTCACGGTAGAAGAATCCGTGGAATTGCCCGCAGCTGAGGAATCCAACGTTTGTTCAGTTATAACGGCATCCTCGTTGGAAAAGTCGAGCAAGTCTTCGACGATGAAATGATCAGCGGCCGTCGCTGGTTTTTCAGGCGCGAATTGAGAAGCGCAGCTGCTTGCTTGAAAGAATCCTGGCGCGTCCATAACTGTTTTCTTTTCCTTCCTTTTTTATTTTTTTGGTGTTTTTTTTTCTTTATTTGGGAAGGAGGGAGAGTATAGTGAGGAAAATGTATGAGTGAAGAGAGAAAAGAGAAAGAGAGAGAGAAGTGTGGGGAGTTGTGGTTTGAAGAGGGGAGAGTGTTTATTTGCGTTTGAAGGGGGCAGGCACACAGCTAAAATGGTGCATTTTGACGACGTTCTATTTTATTTTTTAATAATATAAACTAAGTTAATAATAAGGAATTTTAAATTTAAATATATAATTAAGCTTTAATCGGGATAAAGGACAATCTAGTGTGAAGTTACTTTAGTGAACTTTTATTTGGGACTTTTGCCTTTTTGAGTTTGAACCATCATGTATTTGTTTATACATTTATTTAAATTATTTGTGTTAAGCTAATATAAAAAGGTTAACCGGTTAGGATTAGTGGTAGCTTTTATGGATGTTAAGACAAAAGAAGATTTGAGTGGGGTTAGGGAGATAGTCACCCTTTGTAAATTTTAAATATTTATATTTTTTTATTTTATATTTATTATTTAATCTATTTTTGAAATTTTAAAATTTCATATGTTTTCTTTAAATGTAAAAGTGCATACTCCTAATATAAAATCTCACATTTGTCCACGTGCTGAGTAGTTTTAATAATATTTGCAAAGAATGCTGACAGTAAATATAAGTATTTGAATTTTCTTGAAAAAATGAAAAAGGTTGCGAGTTAGGAATTTGGTATGGGGCAAAATAACCAATGCGATAACAACATAAAACAAGACATGTGCAAGAGACGATATTTAACGTAATTCAGCTTTGCCTACTTCTACGGAAGAGAAACGAACAATCCAATATCAACGTAGATAATATGAAGAATACAAATACATGATATACCATATATCCAAAACCTCAATGTATCCAAAATACTATTCTCAATGCCCTACAACCCTCATCTCTGCAACATAGTCACTACAGTTGCAGAGATCCTAAAAGTAGTTACGTCTCTTCAGAGTGATTATTCTCTCATAATTCAAAAGGTTAAACCCTAGTCTATATTTATAGAGTCAAATACTTGATCACCAGAAAACCTTATTCAATAAGATCTCTTACTTAATATAAATATTTACTCATTAAAGTAAATTATAATTACCAAATAATATTCAACTATTATAATTACAATAAAAATCTAACTTAATTCCGATTAAAATTTGGGTCAAAATATAACACCATGTAAAATGGATGTTAGGAAGAAGTAATTCAATTTATTTTGAGAAATATGTCAAGAAGAGTTTCTGTAATTAAACTCGCAATATAATCTTTTAATCTAAGCGTTTAAAATTATAAATATTTAATTTAGTATAAAAACACTCTTTAAGATTGTCACATGTTAATATTTTAATGACATATAAAAAACAAAAGGTATAATTTAGGAATAAAATTTGAGATCTAACTCGATTAATTTATATAATTTTGTATCGTTTAATTAAGGCTTAAATGAAAAATCAACCCTTAAACTAATGCCTTTTGTTTGTTTTAGGCCCTTAAACAATTTTTTTGGGCAAAATAAGTATATAAATTATCATTTTTGGTTACTTTAAGTCTATAAAGTATTTTTTGGTCAACATAAGTACCTAAATTATGTCATCTTTTTATTCCCTAGACTATTTATTGGTCAAAAATCTTTATGATGTGTCAACATCTTATTGCTTGAAATAATTTTTTTAACTTAGATAACTACCGAACTTAAAATGACAAAAAATTATAGTTTAAGAACTTATTTTAACTAAATAATAATTTAAAGACTAAAAGTAAATAAAAAATATAATTTAAGGTTGATTTTTTTATTTAAACCTTCAATTAATTCGAAATATATGATATGGACCAAGGATTAAAAAAAATGGGGCCACCATTAAGAGGCCCTAGGCCACAAGTTTGCTTTGGTTTGATGATAAAAATCTAACAGCACGTGTAGCCGTTGATGGCTGATGATAGTGGCGACTACTGATGACCACCCAAGTGTACAACAACTATGCACACACAATCATTACTTCATTGCTCAAAACTCCGGTTTACACAAATTGGGAAATAACGGTAATTTAAATAAAAAAAATATGTTTTTTCTGCCTTAACTTATTAAGGCTTAAATAAAAAAATATGTGCTTAAAGTATATTTTTTAAAACTTTTAATGTCTAAAGTATTTTTTTGTAAAAATAGGTACTCAAAATTTTAAAAGTTATAATTTTAGGTGTCTGAAGTATTTTTTTATAAAAACATGTGTCTAAAGTTTCAAAAGTTAAAATTTTAGGTACCCAAATATGACACGTGTCAAGCATTGATTGATTATTTTTTTTTAACATCTATTAACGGTCATGCACCTAAAATTATGTCTTTTGAAACTTTAGACACATAAAATTCAATAAAGGCATACTTTACGCACCTATTTTTCATTTAAGTCATTTATTAAAATGACTTACAAAGTATAATTGGCGAAAGAAGTAATTAACAAATTAATAAATCAGAACCCAACAAGTGTCCTATAATAAAATAATGTTGTTTATCTTAAAAGATACAAATTTAATTATTTTATTTATAAGATATATGCATATTATTAAAAAATTAAAAATATCTATAAATAAACACTATTTTATAATTACAAGTATAATTATTACAACTAAAATCAGTGGACGATCAGGATGTATAGAAGGAGTTGCCACCTTGGTTTTAAAATTTTTCACCTTTCAACTCGCGCTGCCACGTATGGTATGAATTACTGCCAATTAATGTGCAAAATATTTACATCGTTAACACTATTTTATGCATTTTCATTAACAAAATCCTTTTAATAATTCGTGGATGTTTGTTCAAAAAAAATTCGTGGATGTTTGATGTTTCTGGAAATGCGGCTCATGGTGCAACTATCGATGTGAAACAACTGATTGAACGTCGTTGGATTGACCACGTGGCAAGCATCAAGAAGCGGAGAGGCCGGAGAAAGTGGGTCCTTGCTGATGACACGAATCCCGAAGCAAGTCTACTCCGAAGAGCGGATAAGGTTTTAACTGTTCTTATTTATTGCTGTAAAGATATTTCAACTATTTTTATTTATTTAATATTAGTAAATCATTTATAGTTGTAACTTTTTTACATTCTTTTTTCTCTCCCTTTTTTAGCTTGAATTTAAAGGAAAGGCGGGAAAAAGTAAAGGTACCGAAGACATTGCTTGGCGTGGAGGGTTCCGTTTATCATATCTTTTTCTTCATCTTTTTTTTCACTCCCTTAGATATTTTTTATTTTTAATTGGAAAAAATGGGAGTTGCAAGAATGGGTCCAACGTGCACGTTATAGAGGGCGGGAGGGTGGTGGTGTCAGCACCCATGTGAGTACTTTTGGCTCGTGTAAAAAGCCAGGCCGGGGTGCTTCGAAATCGAATTCGACCAAACGAGATCATATTATTGTGGTTCCTTTAGCTTATAGTAATTGCGATAACGTGAGGGCACGTGTAAGATAGTCACGTGAGTGACGTTTATTGATGGTCAACGAATGAGCCGGTGACCCTCGATGTTTTACCTTTTTTTATTTGGACGGATAGTGTAAATGGTGATGGTGGAATACTGATTTTTTGGTGGACAAGAAATACTGGTTAAAAAAGAGGAAGAAAATCTTATTTTGTTCCGGAAGAAGGGAGGGAGGTTACATTCTTGCTCTTAAATATCATTATTGTAATATTATGGTTATAAACTTGTTCACTCTTTAGCTAATAAAATATTAGGGATGTTTTTGCTCAGGTTGGAGTTATTCAAGGGCCTTATAAGGCTCGAGAGATCTGGGAACTTCTCGGGTATAAATCTGAAAAGACGTGATCGGTTACATACAAAAAGCAGGACGATGTCTTGAGATTTTCATGTTGATGTTGTATGTATGTTTTGTGGGAATGACCTAAAAACTCGTGGTCATTTATTCTGGGAATATTTTCTTACTGGTCAGGTTTGAAATTATGTTTTTCTAGCTCGTGGGATTGTTATCTCCTTCGGTAATTGGATAAAACTTCGGAAATTATGTTTTTTGGTATGGAACCAGCATATTATGTGTGGTAAGAACGTAATAGGAGAATACATGATAGACGATCTAGATAAATTATAAATATTTTCTCACGAATTAGACAGGATATTCGAATGATGCTTAATGGAAGTACTAAATTTGTTGACTTGAATTTCTCTCTGATTTTAGAACGGAGGCTCTTTAGCTAGATTTTTGTTACTGTAGTTTGGGGGTGCTGTGATGTATTCCATTTGTATGGTGGTATGATATAATTGATTTATATGGAGTTTCTCTTGGATGAATATAACAAACATTTATATAAAAAAATAAAACTAAATAATAATTCATATTTTTAATAAGCAAAAATATTGCATGAAAGCCGAACATGATTTTTGGATAGATTTTGTCAAGCCATAATAACAAAGTATCTCTTCCAAAAGCCCATCTTTTCCCATTAGTCTCAGGCCTCTCTCTCTGTTTGCAGAATAATTCAGACTTGGGTTTGAATCCGTGTCCGAAAATTGGGCCATGAAAGTCCATGGGGTTCTTCTCTCTTTCACTTCTCCGGTTTGCTATCGGCGTTTGACGTTCTTTGGCAGAAATTGTCACATACATCAGAGCCATGGAGAAAAACAGTTATTTCTTTCAACTTTGATGAAAACAAAAATGGTGGAATTGTAATAGAAAACTGAAGATCTTAACCCGAGTCAGATCCAACTCCTGAAAGCAAGAAAAGTGAAAGAAAAAGAATGAAGGAACATAATAATCTAATGGAGTGGTTGAATCAAATGGTAGGAGAGCCATATTATTTCTTCCATTTCCTAGCTTTCTTCTCTTACTTCATCGTTCGGAGCTCTGCTGCTAATGTCCTCTCCCCTCAAATCACTCAACTTCTCTTTCACAGGGTAAATTTTCATTCTCCTCTTACTCTTCTTTTTTTCTAACCTTAACAGATCACTAATTTTCTTAATTTGGGTTTAGGAAATTCAAGCGATTTTAGCTTTCTTGATGCTGGCAGCATACAAGGTAATCTGAGTAACTTATGAAAGAACTTTCTTTTGATGGATTGCTTATGTTTCTCTGCTTTGCAAACAGATGGTAAGAGAAGAAACATGGGAGGGTTTTATTGCTGATACATTGTTTTTTGGAAAGGTTAGGCTTACCCTTTTATTTGCTTATTTGTTTCATTTTATTGGGTATGATTTTCAACTAAAAATTCCCTTTTTCTCAGATCTTTCTTATTGCCCTTACTCTAATAATGGACTATCACTTGACTTTGTGGTATTTAGTGGTTTTTTCAGGTATTTTCGTTGCTTATCTTGCTATGATAATTTTATAAATATCATGGTTTATGCACAAATTGTCAGACCTTTACAATTTGCAGATTTATGATGCCATTGGATTTGTTTTTCAGTGATATATGTTTTAGCACAACAACCGCCCTTTGAAGAACTTGGTACTAATGAATTTTGAATCGTTTTTTTCTCTTAAGAATGACCAGCATGCCATTTTGATAATGATGATGATGTTTCTTTTGTTTATGGATTGAATTTTCTAGGTTCTTCAAGTAAGCTAACGCCATTGCAATTGGAAGCCTTGTTAACTGAAGGGAACACATCAAGATTTTGGCTGGTTGGTTCCATTTCCCCCTTTAGATAATTGATGTTCAGTAATGTAGAGGATGATCTCTTCTTTAAATTGCATTCTCTTAGGACTTTACAAAATAGTTGTTATAACCTGCATTGAAGTGGTACCGAATCCATATCATATCTTACTCATTAGTTAGTGATAGTTCTTGAACAATATAAGGGGAACGTTGGCATTATATATGACGACAGTAAAAGCACCGGTATTTGCTCTTTTGTAAATTTACAGGCTGAGTTCTTTTGATGGTACAAAAGTTCAATTTTATTTTTTTGATGAACTTGATGCCCTGTTTTTACATGAGTAACAACCATGCTTTTGGCAGGTAGAATTTCGGGCCTCATTTTCATCTGGTTGCAGACGTTCCAGTCGGTGCTTTCCTGAGCTGTCAATCACGTATGTTGGTTTCCAAAATGATCTATTTTGCTTGTTTATATAAGTTCCTATTAGTACTCAATATTGCTCTTGTTCAGATACTCGAACAAAAATCTGTCATTTGGAATAGTTGATCTTGGACTTTTCCCAAATGCTGCAGAAAAATTTGGAATCTATCCTGGAGGTAACATATATTAATTAGGAAGAGAGCTCATTAAGTTTTAAATCATGTATTACTTATTGTGAATGTTTGGTAATTATAATGCATTTACTTGGGAATCTTGTACTCACAGGGAGCATGGGACAGCTTCCTACATATATACTATTCGAAAATGCTACAGAGGTTTTGCGCTTTCCCGAGTTCAATTTTGAAGCAATGCCTACGCCTCCTATAACTAAGGTAATGTCAGTGTTGTCAATGCATGTATACAAGATGCAAATTCATCTTATGTTTTTTCAGTTGGCACTTGACATTGCATGTTCAGCACCCATGTATTCTTATTGAAGGTTATTGTATAATTTGTGTTGCAGCAACTTCTTGCTTGCCGTTTTGAGCTCGACCGGCTTCTCCTCGAATACGTAAATGGAAAATAGCTGATTCGTCTAAGGTTATACCTGGCAGTTACGCACAGACTTTGATTCTTGATTCCCACTTCCCGTATAACTTACAAAGTGTAGGTTATACCTGACAGTAGTATCGACAGTTTGACACTTTTTCGACAGACATCAAAGTGGAATATGAAAATATCTTCCTGTTTCTGGAACAAATATCCATACATAAAACCTGCTTTATAATCACACTACTGATATAGCGAGTCTGAAATAAAATATTTTCGTATTAGAGCAAGTTTGGGCTTTGGAATGTGCCGAGTTCATACGGGTTTGTAAGCCTGCTCATAAGTTCATGCCTCATGGCCTCTGCCCTTTAAGAAATTCTGTACTAGTATTAGGCCCCGTTTTTTATTGAGTTTGGAGGGCCAAGATCACTCCACTTAATTATCAGGGAAAGTATTTGAATTTTGATAGAAAAATTACTTTTGAAAAGTGATTATTGACTCAAATCCAAAAATTGTATTTTTTAACTTTTGGGGTTGAAAATTTCGTTTAAATTTAAAATGATAAGTTTAAACATTATTAATTTTTTATCTAATTTTTATTTTTTTCAATAACATTTTTTGACTGCATATTTAAAATTGATATTTTATTTTTCCAACGACATTTTTTGGCAGTAATATCAAGCACTAAATTTTTAAATCTAACTTTTTTAAATTATTTTCTACAACATTTTTTTAAAATATTTTTTATCGTAATTTTTATAATCAATGTCAAACTAAGTCTGGGTTGGACTCTTGGATTTGTAAGTGGGCTTTATAGGCCAGTTTACAAATTCCGTAGTTTAATTCGGTTAAATTAACTAATCAATGTTGAAATATTATATTGTATGAGTTTGCTCGGAAATAAAAGAATAGATAACGAGATTTGCATCTCATGAAGTGTCGCCACCGAATATTCTTTCTTCTTTTTTTTTTTTAACTCCATGAAAAGGCAGAAGACATGAAAGGGTAATTAACAGTAGGAAATGATTAAGAAGCAGATGGCCTGGGGAAGGAGTGGGCCAAAATCCTCAATCTCCGCGCCGTTGAGTGGGCACTTCCACTGCCATTCGGTTGTCGGCCGCCCCACTCCTCCCCATTCACTTTGTGCTACGCGTGCCATTGCTTCTTCACAAAGCTAGTAACTACATACAGACTACATTCACTTGTAATTTTACGATTCCTTTGATTCTTGATCTGTAATACTAATGGCTAATGCCACCACCCATAGGATATACAATTTTAAAACCTCCAATTTTATGTGAATTCTTTATATCTATTAACGAAAAATATATCTACAAGTATACGTATTTGTTCACCAAATAGGATCTCATGATGTGATTTTTAAAGACAATATTTTCGGGACCATTTTCTTCAGCCTGAGGGATCTGGTAAGCGTAAAGAATGAGGAGCACGTTGTAAAGCGAATGGGTGGAGTCTTCACGCGTGCGGGGGCCACACCTCGGGTCCCCACGTGTGGACCCATGGATTTGGTCTGCTGTCGTCAAACTCACGTTACACTCGCTTGTTGTACACCTGTCAAACTGTTGTATGTTTCTACGAAATTGAAAATTAAATAAAAGGAAATTTAAATTTTTAGCGCAATCTTCTTAGTGGCACCGCTTTCAGTGGAACAAGCGCGAGTGGAGGGGTATGTTAACACCTTCACCGGGCCCCCGCCGGCCCACGTTCTTTTACTTCTTTGGTGACTAAAATCTCTCTCTCAATCATCACCATTTCCATATGCTTTGCGGGAACTATGTTTTAGTATAAAATTAAAATTATAATTGGAAAATATATCCATCGTAAACTTAAGATTATAGCTTGTTTTAACAGAATATTAAGATCATAATTGAATATTAAAAGGGAGTTAAACTTATAATGATGATGATAGAGGAAAGGTGGTGGTTTCAGAACTCGAGGCAGCACGAAAACTCCTCCATTGTTTTTGTCCTCTTTATTCTCAACCCATGCATTCACGCCTTTTCATTTTTCTTAAATATAATTGTATTTCTCGTTAATAATATATAATTGTATTTTATTTGTAATTTTGTTGTAATCTATCAGTGTATATGATATAGTCTTGAAAATTATTGTAGAGATTTGAGAGAATATGGGTTGTTCGTGTAATAATTACGATAAATATTAAGGAAATTTTTTTGATACACAGGCCGTGTAAACTTTAATTTACACGTGCCTTTTAGTTTTAGGGGTTATGGTTTTAGTTTAGGGTTTAAAGTTTATGTGTTTAGATTGTAGGGTTTAAAATGTAAGGTTAGTGTTTAGAATTTAGGGTTTAAGGTTTAGAGTGTGTGGTTTAGTTTTTTAGGGTTTGAGTTAGCAGTTTAGGATTTGAGTTTTTATAGTGTAAATACACAAGCTTGTGTAAAATTGTGCATCAAAGTTTTACCCAAATATTAAACCATCCATTTTTTAGAAAGTGTTATTGGTTATTCATTTGACTTACATAAATAACATCAAGGTATTGAGATCTTAAATGTTTTGGTTTGAATTTTATTTAGATCATGTTAATTTTTTTTCGAAATTGCATTTTATAATATTTTTTATTGGAATCGTTTTGAATTATATGTGTTTGATATAAGGATTATTATTTTATACACCGATAATGAAAAAATAATCCACAAGTGTGTCTAATTTTAGTTGAAAACTAAAATATAAACCCTTAACCCTAATCCATAAAGAATAAGTTTTAAATTCCAAACCAATAGCATTGAACTAAACCTCTAAACCCTATTTTGGACTAACTTGTAAGAAAATAAGTTTTTGACCGTCAATACATTAAATATTTTATCTTGTAATTATTAACTAATATGATTATATTTAGAGAAAATATTTTATGCACTAGCTTCTCAAAAGTGGATCTAATTTAGAGTTCAGATGTTACTTTAGGGTGTAAGGTTTATAAGTTCGTGTTTAGTGTTTAAAAATCACGTCTTATGATTAAAAATTTAAAATTTAGAGATATGATTTAAGATTTAAAAAATTAAATTAAATATATAAAATTTAAATTTTAAAGAAAAATTAGGAATGTTCATATTTTTTCCACTGCTAGTACCATAACATAAAATAATAACTCGTGTATTTATACCAATTTTCTAATTACTATGTAAAAAATTTATTTTCTCTTCCTATCTCCTCATATTTATATATTTGTGTTTGAATTGGACAAAGAGGGAGATAATGAAGAACACGCGCTTGAAGTGAGAGTGTGGGTCCTAATAAGTTCAGCAGCCTTGGATATTCTACATTTAATTGCATATTTTACACACACCAAGACCGAAGAGACGGTCTGTTTAAGTTTCGTTGATAAAGAAAAGAAAGAAAGAAAAGAAGGCAGCAGCAAGACCGAAGAACAAAGTCTGATATTCTGTCAGGTATTAAGGGGGCTCCTCCCTTTCGCTATTTCCCCCAGTATCAAAACAATCCTTCTTTCCTTTTCTTTTCTTGAATAGAAAAAAAAAGAAAAAAAACCCAATCTTTTTCCTTCGTAAATAACATCACCGCCAAACCAAGGAAAGAAAGAAAGAAAAAAACAATCTTTGTTTCTTTATCAACAAAAATACCAACAGCTGTTTTGAGTCTGATGTTTCTGAACATGTTCATGAGGTTTCGTCTCAGAAAGATCTTCCTCCATTTCCAAATCTAAGAATTTGATACACAAGGAAACGACTTTTCTTTCTTTCTTTTATCTTTTTGAGAATTCCAAGAATGGATCTTTGAAGCCTCTCCGGTGACCCGTCTGTGTTTTCCTATCTCCCGAAGAAGAAAACGGTGCAATGAATCTTATTCTACCATCACTACATGTTATATTACGTTTAGTTTTGAAAATAAATGCATTGATGTTTTTTTTCTGGGTCTTTATATATAATGAAACTTGTTGGTTTTGATGGGATTTTAGACGTGATGATGGCGGTGACCTCATCCTGCAAAGAAGGGACCAAGATAGCAATGGATAACGGCAAGTATGTTAGGTACACGCCGGAGCAAGTCGAAGCTTTAGAACGTCTCTACCTTGAGTGTCCTAAGCCTAGCTCCATGCGCCGCCAACAGCTCATCCGTGAGTATCCCATCCTCTCCAACATCGAGCCTAAACAGATTAAAGTCTGGTTCCAAAATCGCAGGTCCATATTTTCCAAACCTTCAAACATCTAAAACAATCCTGCCCATGTATCTGATATACAGTAATAACTTGATTCCTTTTTTGATATTTTTTCAGATGTAGAGAAAAACAAAGGAATGAAGCATCACGCCTCCAAGCTGTGAATAGGAAGTTAACAGCCATGAATAAACTATTAATGGAGGAGAATGATAGGTTACAAAAGCAAGTTTCACAGCTTGTTTATGAAAACAGCTGCTTTCGCCAACAGAATCAAAATGTAAGAACTTTATCTTCCCTTTCACGTTTCATTTCTTACAAAAAAGAGTATGCAATCATATTGTTAATTGCGGTGGTTTTGTTGTGGTTGCAGACGACTCTAGCCACCACAGATACAAGCTGTGAATCGGTGGTGACCAGTGGTCAACACCATTTGACTCCGCAGCATCCTCCAAGGGATGCCAGCCCTGCAGGGTTAGTGGGAATTTCTATTCTTTTTTACTGTTTCACTCCTAATATTATGTCCCTTTCATTCCTCGTTTTTCTCTATAAAATTAAACCTTTGTTTGTTGCTTACGTGCTTTGTTTTGCTTTCCAGACTTTTGTCCATTGCAGAGGAAACTTTAACAGAGTTTCTTTCAAAGGCTACTGGAACTGCTGTCGAGTGGGTCCAAATGCCTGGGATGAAGGTTGCTGCTCTCTCTTACTCTCTGTACTGTAATTATACCTTTATTCCTTGTTAATAATATTAAACTATATAGTATATACAGTCCATTATTCTTTGTCATTGTCGAGAAAAATCGTATCTAAAATAAAGCATAAAACTTGCTAATTTTCTAAGCAACATTATAAAAAATCAATTATTATGTTTTTAGGAAAAACAGTTGGCTTCCAAAAAAATGTTCTGGGAAAGTTTGGGTTGTTAATAATTAACTAATTCTGTTTAATGAGAAAGTGGATAATTAATTGTTAGGTAATACTTAATAGCATGCTGCTATCTTTCTGTTTGATCTTGATTTTAGATTCCTGTGTCAAATTTACAAACTGCTATATGCTTATATATTCCTTATCTGTGCAGCCTGGTCCGGATTCCATTGGAATCGTTGCAATTTCTCATGGTCGCAGTGGTGTGGCAGCACGTGCATGCGGACTTGTGGGACTAGATCCTACAAGAGTAAGTTCATGTTTGCTTCCTGTTCAGAGTAGATTTGGAGAAGAATTTATGAATGATTTTTTTTTTTCCATGTAGGTCGCAGAAATCCTTAAAGATTGGCCTTCATGGTATTGTGATTGCCGAGCTGTGGATGTTATAAACGTGCTGTCCACTGGAAATGGTGGAACCATTGAACTGCTTTATATGCAGGTAACCTAGGCTCACATTTTTTTTCCATTTAACCTGCAACCTAAAATTAATGGTGCAATTGCTTGTGGTAAAAGTTCTAAATTTTGGTTACCTTCTTCTTTTAGCTCTATGCCCCAACAACATTGGCACCAGCTCGTGACTTTTGGTTGCTGCGCTATACATCTGTTTTGGAGGATGGTAGTCTTGTGGTATATATGTTTCTTCCTAAGGAGCTTTTGCTATTCCATTGACAATGTTGTCAGAAAAGTTTTTGTATTCTGATTTTTATAATTGTGTTATGCTGCTTAGATATGTGAACGATCACTTAACAACTCTCAGAATGGTCCAAGTATGCCTCCAGCTGCAAATTTTGTGAGAGCAGAATTATTGCCTAGTGGTTATTTGATTAGACCTTGTGAAGGGGGAGGATCCATCATTCACATAGTTGATCACATGGATTTGGAGGTATGTAAATCACCTTGCTTACATTGTGAAACATAGACAGTTTTTCCTTTTAAGAGGCAAAAAATTCAATTTTCTACTTGCTTATATGCAGGCTCGGAGTGTTCCTGAAGTTTTGCGCCCACTTTATGAGTCCTCAACATTACTTGCTCAGAAGACAACAATGGCGGTAAAGACTTTTTTTGCGTCTATAATTTCAAGTTTTGCAAAAATGTCTAGAGATGTAAAGATAATAATGCACTTAGTAGTCAAGTGATACAACATTGGATTCTGAACTTGTGCAGGCCTTGCGTCATTTGAGGCAGATTTCACAAGAAATATCTCAGCCAAATGTTACTGGTGGGGGGAGAAGACCTGTTGCCCTGCGCGCACTAAGTCAGAAATTGAACAAGTATGTTAATCCAGCTCTTCAGAATTCTTTTTTTAATGGACCGAATGGAATCTAACAAATTCTGTTGTCCAGGGGATTTAATGAGGCTGTTAATGGATTTACTGATGAAGGATGGTCTATGTTGGAAAGTGATGGTGTTGACGATGTTACCCTCCTTGTGAAATCATCTCCTAGCAAGATGATGGGCATAAATCTTTCTTATGGCAATGGATTTCCTTCACTGGGCAATGCGGTTCTATGTGCCAAAGCATCCATGTTACTTCAGGTCAGCTGCTAAATGTGTTGCAAGTTTGGCAATAACAGCAGAAGATCTAGAGACATGAAACAAAACAAATATTTTTTTGTTCTTCCCAATGTTTTGATCACATGACAACTAGATAAAGATTTATGGATATGTCTTTGGTATAATGTCCATTGAATTTTTTTTCCTGGCTGACTAATTTGAAGATTTTAAACAATACATATTATAGCTTCTTGAACTATTAAATCAAACATGTTCTTTTTTATGAACCTGTGCTTTCCTTCTATTTGTAGAATGTGCCGCCAGCAATACTACTCAGATTCTTGCGAGAACATCGATCAGAGTGGGCAGACAGTGGCATTGATGCTTACTCTGCTGCTGCTGTCAAAGGTGGTCCTTGTGGTTTGCCAGTGGCTCGGGGTGGAAGTTTTGGTGGTCAGGTCATTCTTCCACTAGCTCAGATTATTGAGCATGAAGAGGTAAGTAATTTGTGGCTGCATTTTTGGCGAGTACAGTCTGATCCTTGGGCATCAACAGGCATAAAGTATGCTCATAGACTCATAGTTCCTCATTTTATCTCGCAGTTCATGGAGGTCATTAAGCTTGAAAATATGAGCTACTATCGGCAGGGCATGATCATGCCCGATGATATCTTCCTCTTGCAGGTACTTAAGTTTTCAAAAGCAGTCCTCAACTGATGTTTTTATATGGCATGGGCAAATACTTAGTTCTCGTTCTTCGATTAAACACTTGTAATATCTTTCCTCGTATAACTCTTGTTTTATCATGAATCTCTCAGCTTTGTACTGGAGTCGATGAGAATGCAGTTGGCACTTGTGCTGAACTCATCTTTTCCCCCATTGATGCTTCATTCTCTGATGATGCGCCTATTATTCCTTCTGGTTTTCGTATCATCCCCCTTGATTCTGGAATGGTAATTGTTTATCATGCATGATATCATCTAAAATTTTGTTTATTATCTTTGTTTTTCTTTCTTGTTTAATTTTGTTCAAGTTAGCTTCTTACTAAAAGAATTTAAACTTTGTGTAGGATGCATCCAGTCCAAATTGTACGCTTGACCTTGCCTCAACTCTTGAAGTTGGAGCTGCTAAACCAACTGGTGATAATTCTGGTCGTTATGGTAGCTCAAAATCTGTGATGACAATAGCATTCCAATTTGTGTATGAGATCCATGTTCAGGAAAATGTCGCAAACATGGCCCGGCAATATGTTCGGAGTATTATTGCTTCAGTTCAAAGGATGGCATTGGCACTCTCTCCCTCACACCTCGGTTCTCATGCCAGTCTCCGGACACCTCCTGGTACTCCTGAAGCACAGACCCTTGCTCGTTGGATTTGTCAGAGCTATAGGTGCGTCAATCAGATCCCTTTTTATTCATTTTTATCCCGATTCTCTAAATTATGAACTGAATCCTTGGTTGTTAATGTCAATTATGTCATTCTGGACTCAAGCTAACCACTATTTTCGGTTTGTTCATCACTTCATAGGTGCTATCTCGGGGTGGAGCTGCTGGAATACGAAGGAAGTGAATCCATTCTAAAAACGCTTTGGCATCACAGCGATGCAGTTTTATGCTGCTCTTTGAAGGTAGTTGCTTAAACTTTTCATTCCCATTCTCCTGATCGAGTTTTAAGATATTTTGAAAATTGTCTTGTTTGTTACACCTTGCGTTGTACAAAATATAACCTACTTGGTAATATGTGCAGGCTCTACCAGTTTTTACATTTGCTAATCAAGCAGGACTCGACATGCTAGAAACAACCTTGGTAGCACTTCAGGACATAACTTTGGAAAACATTTTCGATGACAATGGACGAAAAGCCCTATTTGCAGAGTTCCCACAAGTGATGCAGCAGGTATGTATGAATATCATATTCTTTGAAACGATCAATTTAAAAAACAACAAACATATGAGGTTGATAATAATAGTCGATATGGTTGAACAGGGTTTTATGTGCCTTCAATGTGGTATCTGCTTGTCAAGCATGGGGAGGCCAATCTCCTATGAGAGAGCAGTTGCTTGGAAAGTGGTAAATGATGAAGAAAACGCTCATTGTATCTGCTTCATGTTCATCAACTGGTCTTTTGTATGAAAATTAGCAGAGAAGATAGGATTTAGTCTTTTTACATCATTTAACTGTTTTTGATACTGTTATGGATGTTGAACCAAATGGTATCTCATGCTTAAACCTTCATTGATTTGCTATTTCATAATTGCCCCCCTGTATATGTTTTTCACATAACTGTTTAATGGTGCCTGTTCTTTTACTCCAAGCTGCTACATCTGTTTAACTGTTGCAGACGAAGTTTAAGACAACAACTGCAATGCAAAAAGACCTATACCCATGTTTTTTTCTTCGTTTTACCTCCCAAACCCAATGCATATGGCTCACCTGGCATACAAAATCATGCCATTTGCATCTATCCATGAATATCAGGTTTGTTCCTTTGTTGTTATTACTGAACCAGAAAAATCTTACTGGTTTATGCATGTCATTTCTTTGTGACAATTAATGGAATTTGTCTAACATGGAATCTAGACATAGATCATATAATATGATTTACCCATTTTTGTTTTTACATCCCTCAAATGGCAAAACATCAGTCAAATCTGTTATTGCTGGAACAAAAGGTTATTGAAAATCAGATTATGAACTATCAACCCCACCATAATTAACCTATCTCTAGTGATTCTTTTCCCCCTTTGTTGTACACTTGGAAGACAAAGGAAATTGTCATCTTCCTAACTTACAATGTGCTTTTTTTTTTTTTTTTATCAAAACTTGCAATGCGTTTCGCTAAAGACTTCCACTGAAAATCTAATATGATTATCAAAATTTCAATATCCTTCCAGACCGTAGACTATACAGGAAAAAGAAGATGCAGTCTTATCATTGGTCAGAATTGTCCATCCTTATAATGTGCTTTTTTTTTTTTCATGGATGGACCAAAGGGTGCAGTCGTACCCAAATTCTTATATAGTATTTAAAAAATATATATTTTATAGTTACGATATAATCTTATACCCTTGAAATTTTAAAATCCTCATAATTTTACTAAATATAAAAATTTATAACTCTAGAGTCTGTCCTGATGGCGTTGGAAGTTGTCACTCGTCTATCTATCACCTTCATCCACGAATATCTAATGATATAAGGATTATTCTATTGTTGAATAAATTTATACCTTACATCTCTATGAAGTACACCTCTTTTGAACAATCTATGTACCTACTCCGCGGAACCATTCATAACCCGACGTTTTTTTTCTTGCAATAATACATTTGTTTTTTTGTTAAGAACTTCTATGCCAGAAACTTTTTGTGCCGGGGAACACTTCATGGTAAGTAGTTCTTCATTAAAGAGTGTTGCTATGAAATTGTATTGTATGATAGTGGCATTGGTTATGGTTTAAGCAGAAACTGCAGAATCATCCCACTTTTCATGGTAGCTGGCTCGGGTAAGCATGATATAACAAAAGTAAAATGTTTATTCTAATAGCTATAGATTGGTCAAACTGAAACTGCACAATCATCCCACTTCTCATTTCTCCCATATCAAGAAATACATAGATCTTGTTGAAAGTGGGGTTTTGATGAGATATTTAAAAACGTTTCCTTCTTATGATGTGTTCAATGGAAGGTTTCAAATTCGTATATGAAAAGTTTCAAAAAAAAAACCCCAGCAACTATGCTATAGCTATACCCCACTGAATCAAACAAAAAATAAGTTGAAGGAGAGAAAAAGAAACCTTTTTTAATACTAGAAGAAAGCAGCCGATTGAAGAGACTTTTGCATGGTCTCCAAGAAGAACCATGATTGATATCTCCAAGCTTTTTAAGATAACATTTCAAAAAACGTATCGGTGCCAGCAAAACTGAGCTGGTTTGCTAGTTGAAATATCACCAAAATTTTTGTAAATTTTTAAAGCTTAAAGCCCTTTAGTGGTGGAATCTTCCAACAATGTAAGCTCATTTCCAACCCCCATAAGTTCTGATTGGGCAAAAGAGAATTGAAAAAAAAGGGGTTTTCAGTTTTTGTCAATGCCATCATTGCTTACAGAAAAAAGAAAAAAGAAAAAAGAAAAAAGAAAAGCCTTGAACATCATCATTGACACTTTGAAGGCAAAGTTCGTCACAAAAAAAGGTTAGAAAACAAACGTGCTAGCCCCATCTAATTTAAAAAACCAACAATCAAACTATTATAAGAAAGCATTCCAATCCAATCTAATTTAAAAAACCAACATTCAAAAACTTAAAATTGTTAAATTTTTGAAATATTTTAATTTTTTTATAAACAAATTTGGTAAAATAAATTATTTTATTTAAAAATTTTAACCTAAAATATTATAAAAAAATTTAACATTTCAAATTCTTAGACATTTTTAAATACTAAAAAACCTTTGATCATTGATCATTGCCAGTCAAGTATGAAGAGGTAAAAGGAGGAAACTCTTGGAATGCGAATATAAAGGATAAAAAGGGCATGCATTTTGTTAGCAGCTTCCCTTTTGCCTCAGTGCCCTCCATCCCAAAAGAGTGGTCCGATCCGACAATATCATCATCAAGACATCAGGATTTTTATTACAGGGAGTGGTCCGGCCCCCTTTCAGCATGAGCAGTGTGTCCTTGTTTTCTAGCTGTTTGACCTAATCGATAGCTGCCGGGCGTGAAACCAAGCCTTTCACGGCCGTTGAAAGCAAAACTTTCACATGCAAACCAAACACCCAAAAGGGTCAAACATGGACTTATATAATTTCGGAGTGCCGCATGGTGCGGCACAACTGAAAAAGTTACATAATAAAACTTAAAATATTATTCTTAATGTTATACTTTTTAATAATATTTTAGGTTGATGTTTAACACGACAAGTATAGATATTCGGAGCCAAATATCGATACTTAACCACCAACTGAAAATGTTATCAAAAAATATAATAGTTTAAGTTAATGTGTATATTTTAAGTTATATTTTATAACATTTTCAGTTGGTGCCGCACCATAACCGTACCGTTACACCGCACCCATGCTCACCCATTTCTCAATCGAACTAATTCTGCAAGAACTGATTTCCTTTGTGAACTGTGAATATTACTTTTGACTTTTGGTTTAGGTAAGCCGTAAGCATATGTTATAATACAAATATTTTTATATATTGGCAGAAAGAACAAACAAGGCGTGCGTTGATAAAGAGCAGAAGATCAAAATCCCACTTGATGATTGAGTGATGTCGTCAACAATTTGGTAATCACAAACGAGAAAGTGAGCCAGTTTTTTAACTCTGTATAGAGAGCAATGTTTTGTTTTTTAGCCTAATATTACAAACAAAAGTGTAAAGAAAAAAGGGTCATTAATTCCTACAAGAATAAGGGAAGACAAAAGGAAATGAAAGTGGATCCTATCTAATCCTGATATGGCATTTTTCAAGTTCAAAAACATGCTTAAAACAAAACAATGGTTTCTCTCTCTACATATTATCAGCCATTCATAGGTTGGAAAGCAAGCTGTTTTTTTTTTTTTTTTAAAGTTTGCTTTCATTCCAAAAAAAGGATATTTCATTTTTTTGCATGATCTAGAGAGTGGGTTTTCCAATGAATATCCACTTACTTGAATTAGATTTGAAATTCAATTATTAAGTTTAAGATTTGAATTTCAACGATAGCATCTTACTTAAACATAAGACATGAAAGTAATATCTTTAAAGATATACGGACAAAAATTTTCTTTCCCTTTTCGGTGTTCCTAATTTCTATGCACAACACTAAAAATCACTAAAATATTAAATTCTAAGCCATAACCCTAAATTTTAAATCCTACACCCTAAAAAAATTAAATTTTTAAGCCCTACCTATAAATTTTTAAATCTTAAACCCTAAACCTAACTTTTAAAAATAAATCACCCTAAAAAGAGATCCCATTTCTATTCCTATATATACCCATACCCACACTAACCTTAAACTTGCCCTTTTCTACTTAATTTTTAAAAAGTGGGTTTAATGTTTAAGGAATTAAATGAGGAAATTTAAAAAGAGTTTAGATGAATTTTATTTTTGTATATATATTACCTATCGAACACTACCATCCTGAAGAAACAAAAAATGTACTTAATTCATATATGAAGGCATTTAAATTATCTACAATTTTACACTCAGTAGTATGTATTTAGCATGCCATCAAACAATCATTTTAAGAATAAACTAGAAACCATAGGAAAACAAAAGGAAAATTAACCCAAAAAAAAAAAATTCTGAACAAAATCATGCTATAAAATTATTATTAGAAAGCCTAAACAGATGAAGAAAACTTTAGGGTTGAAACACAGGAAGTTATTCTGAAAGCGGATTGTAGAGTTTTCGATACGTCGGTTGCGGATGGCCGAGCGATGGGGTCACCGGCGGTGCAATGGAGAGCTAGATTCATGGTTTCCACGATCTGGCTCTGGTTGGGGTTGGATGCATGGCCTGGCCTGATCATGG